>JAXIVJ010015036.1:0-32763 GCA_036785665.1 Chirona hameri
ATATTAAATATCTTCAAAAACAATTGATTTTTCGGAAATTTGCCCATTTCTTATAACATTTCTGGGGGTCAACAACCCCAAATTTCGCAAATCCGAGATAGCCATTTTAAAGACAATGTAATTTCTTTCTTTTGGCGTTTTTATTTGCAATTTGCATCAAAATTCGATTTTCTGCGAATTGTCAAACATTTATAGTTTTTTTCCACCAAAAATGACATGACATAACGTCATTAAAACGTCATTATCTCCGAAAGTACTGCCTCCATGTCAGTGAAATTTTGTGAGAATACGTATAATTGATGCAGCATAAGGTACTGATGTTTGACGTCGCTATCGCTCATAGTTTTTCAAGTTTTGAGAAAATCCGGGAAGGGGGGGTAAAATTTACCCCCCCCCCCCTAGGGGGTCGCAGGTTATAACCCCAATCCACCTCCACCACCGCCACCGGAGCCGGCAGCTCACGAGCTGCTGACATACGAGTCGTATGCATATGACCTTATCCATTAGTCTATTGCATCAGACCACACGGACGCACACCGACTTGATCGCATTCCTCGCCGACTGGCGCCCTCTACATCAATCTGCTGTTCACGGCACTTCAGAGCGACCAGTGACCCCCGACGGATCGTCACCGCACCGCAGCTGACCCCACTTTCTGTGACGTCACAGGTACGTCACAGACTACAGCCAGTAACGCCCCGTCCCCCGTCCTCTCCGGCAGGTTCGCTCGCTGGCGTTCAACAACCGGGACCAGTCGCTGGTGGCGCTGTCGCTGAACGCCTACGTCCACCTGTTCGACGCCGTGTCGTTCAAGCAGAAGTTGTCGCGGAAGCTGCCACACTCGATGGACAACGTGTGCCTGGCGCTCGGCGACAACTGCAAGATGTACGCGGTGGGCTCCAAGTCGCACACGACCATCCTCGACCCAAAGTCGCTCAAGGTGCTGAAGAAGATCACAGCCAAGTACCACGGCTGCGGTGAGTGGGGCACCGGACACCGGACGGGGTGGCGGCGGATGTGTGCCGCTGGGAAGGGCTGTCCGAGCTGGACCGATGTGAAGGGACGGGATGAGGTGGCTTTGATGGGAAGCTCGGCACAGACACTCACATACACTGATACTGTGTACCAGCAGGGGACATCACCACCGGCTGAACGCCGCCTAGATCAGGAACAAGAAGACATGATGGGAAGCTCGGCACAGACACTCACATACACTGATACTGTGCACCAGCAGGAGACATCACCACCGGCTGAACGCCGCCTAGATCAGGAACAAGAAGACATGATGGGAAGCTCGGCACAGACACTCACATACACTGATACTGTGCACCAGCAGGAGACATCACCACCGGCTGAACGCCGCCTAGATCAGGAACAAGAAGACATGATGGGAAGCTCGGCACAGACACTCTCATACACTGATACTGTGCACCAGCAGGAGACATCACCACCGGCTGAACGCCGCCTAGATCAGGAACAAGAAGACATGATGTGATGAGGCGCGAACCCAATTCGCCTTTTCAGTGTGTGAATGAAAGTGGGCTTTCCACCACTGTTACCTAGTTATAATGCCTATGTGATGATCACAGGCTAATCGGGTTTGCAATGATCTTTGTCACCTGTTCTTGTACAGTATTCTGCCGATTCACTGTCATCTTCTTTACGGCACATTTTTCATATTCCGCCATAGGCCTGGCGGAAATGTGCTGTTCGTTATTGTGCAGTGTGTTAACTGTGCTGCGTGCCTATGTGTTGGTTTGTATTATATCTCCGTGAGCAGTGGCGTTAACGCTGGACTCCCCTGTCTCTGGGTTTTTATTATATCTCCGTGAGCAGTGGCGTTAACGCTGGACTCCCCTGTCTCTGGGTTTTTATTATATCTCCGTGAGCAGTGGCGTTAACGCTGGTCTCCCCTGTCTCTGGGTTTTTATTATATCTCCGTGAGCAGTGGCGTTAACGCTGGACTCCCCTGTCTCTGGGTTTGTATTATATCTCCGTGAGCAGTGGCGTTAACGCTGGACTCCCCTGTCTCTGGGTTTTTATTATATCTCCGTGAGCAGTGGCGTTAACGCTGGACTCCCCTGTCTCTGGGTTTTTATTATATCTCTGTGAGCAGTGGCGTTAACGCTGGACTCCCCTGTCTCTGGGTTTTTATTATATCTCCGTGATCAGTGGCGTTAACGCTGGACTCCCCTGTCTCTGGGTTTTTATTATATCTCCGTGAGCAGTGGCGTTAACGCTGGACTCCCCTGTCTCTGGGTTTGTATTATATCTCCGTGAGCAGTGGCGTTAACGCTGGACTCCCATGTCCCTGGGTTTTTATTATATCTCCGTGAGCAGTGGCGTTAACGCTGGACTCCCCTGTCTCTGGGTTTTTATTATATCTCCGTGAGCAGTGGCGTTAACGCTGGTCTCCCCTGTCTCTGGGTTTTTATTATATCTCCGTGAGCAGTGGCGTTAACGCTGGACTCCCCTGTCTCTGGGTTTGTATTATATCTCCGTGAGCAGTGGCGTTAACGCTGGACTCCCCTGTCTCTGGGTTTGTATTATATCTCCGTGAGCAGTGGCGTTAACGCTGGACTCCCCTGTCTCTGGGTTTTTATTATATCTCCGTGAGCAGTGGCGTTAACGCTGGACTCCCCTGTCTCTGGGTTTTTATTATATCTCCGTGAGCAGTGGCGTTAACGCTGGACTCCCCTGTCTCTGGGTTTTTATTATATCTCCGTGAGCAGTGGCGTTAACGCTGGACTCCCCTGTCTCTGGGTTTTTATTATATCTCCGTGAGCAGTGGCGTTAACGCTGGACTCCCCTGTCTCTGGGGTTTTATTATATCTCCGTGAGCAGTGGCGTTAACGCTGGACTCCTCTGTCTCTGGGTTTTTATTATATCTCCGTGAGCAGTGGCGTTAACGCTGGACTCCCCTGTCTCTGGGTTTTTATTATATCTCCGTGAGCAGTGGCGTTAACGCTGGACTCCCCTGTCTCTGGGTTTTTATTATATCTCCGTGAGCAGTGGCGTTAACGCTGGACTCCCCTGTCTCTGGGTTTGTATTATATCTCCGTGAGCAGTGGCGTTAACGCTGGACTCCCCTGTCTCTGGGTTTTTATTATATCTCCGTGAGCAGTGGCGTTAACGCTGGACTCTCCTGTCTCTGGGTTTGTATTATATCTCCGTGAGCAGTGGCGTTAACGCTGGACTCCCCTGTCTCTGGGTTTGTATTATATCTCCGTGAGCAGTGGCGTTAACGCTTGACTCCTCTGTGTCGACAGGTATCCGGTCGCTGTCCTTTAACGGAGATATTCTTACCATCGGCACGGGCAACTCTGTGCTCATGTTCTATGACTTGCGGGCCCAGAAGTACCTGGACTCGGGCGTCAGCTCGGGCCGCGCCGTCGTCTTCAAGGCCACCTCCGGCTGGGTGGTGAGTGGGTGCGGGCGCGGGGGGCAGGGGGAAGACGAAGTGCTGTGTAGTCGTCATATCTAGTAGTACACGGTCGTTTGATACGCCCTGAACCATTTGGTGCGTAGTGTTTCCCGGCGCTGGTTACCAGGTGCCCGTGGTTAGGATCAGCGAGTTTGGCATTGTACGTGGGTTGTTCAATAAGTAAGGTGCAATGTGCCATCACTTCTTTATTGATAAAGATAATACGTTCAAACTTTTACAACTTTGTAATGGGACATTTCTAATTGCATACTACTTCTCCACCTCGACCCAGTCTTAACAATCCACCTCTTCAGCCAGGTCACGCACACAGATTCGACGGTTGTGCCTTATCAACTTCTCCACCTTTTCAACCATTTCAGGGGTTGATGCGCTCAGAGGTCTTCCAGATCTTGGTGTATCGCTAATGCTTCTCTCACCATTTTGGAATCGTACGACCCATTGCCTGATATTTTTAACCGCCACGGTTTCTTCCTGGTACACATCGGAGAGTTTGGCATGAGTTCTGGCCCAAGTTTTACGAAGAACTCAATGACAGCACGCTGTTTTAACAAGGAGCTCATTGTTCTTTTCACTATTTTATCCGTGACAAACAAGAAAGAGTCTCCGAGCTGTAGCTTAGGATTCATGGCTCCATTCGAGATTAAAAAAAATTACCATTCCGATTTTTGTTTTCATATCTTTTAACTTTTTGTTGTTGATATGACCCGCCTCTGTTTATATGTATTGGAGGGTTTGCTTTCATAGCCGTTATGCAGCCCTTTGCGTTGGTTAACGTGGGCGGCTCACTGGCACTGGCTATAGGCAATTTGTAGAAAATTAATGTCAGATTCAACACAGCGGTTGATGGAAAGTTAAATTGTGTGTCTGAGCACTTACTGTATCCAGTAAATAAGCCACTCTGGAAATAGAGCGTATATTTATCTCTGTAGTATGCCTGATGTCGAAAGAAGCGTGTAGTTAGAGGCAATGACTGACGGTGAAACGTCAACAAAGGATCGAATGCATATAAGGACGTGTTGTAATGCTATCTTATTCTGATAACACAATGGCACCTTCAAGTCGTTTTTCATCGATGACCCTTGCAGAGAATCTGAGACATTCAAAAGTGATGGCAATTTTGAATTTTGATGGCAAAACCCTTTGTCTTTACAACTCTTGTTGATTTGTTAATTTTCGAACAATAGTTTGACCAAGGTACGGCCATATTAGTGTTGTACCATATTTATCAGGCTGTTGGGTGCGACGGGTGGCAGTGTGTTGCTATGCACGTCACGTGCCAGTGTGTATGGCTGTGTGTTGCTCTGCTCCCGGCTGCGTTGTGGCTGCCGGCGATACCTTCTGTCGTGCTGATCATCGAATATACAGGCCGCGGTCACCGGCGCCCGCCACGAATAGCGATTGGTCACGACAGCGTTTGTTCCCCTTCACTTCTTTGTTGTCGAACAGCTCAGGGAAGGGTTTGTTAGAAGTGGTGGCAGGACAAAATCTGACTGCAATAGATGGTAGATTTATTGTCGGCTGCTCCTGCGCATTGGATCACGCAGACAGGACACTGGCACTGACCCTGACAGGATTACGCAGTACTATATTTATTCCTGGGGTTCCTGTCATAACTATTATATTGCCCTTTCACTCTGTTTGTATGTATTGCAGGGTTTGCTTTCATAGCTGTGATGTAGCCCTTTGAGTTGGTTAACGTGGGCGGCTCGCTGGCTTTGCCTGACGTTGGGGCATCCATATATTACGCCACGCATACGAGGGAGGCGTTAATGACGCACAACGGAAGGTTATAAGCGTATCGATGCTGCTAGGCAACGCCGTAACATGGCAGGGGCGGAACATTTTCTGTGATCGCTTGCCGTCGTTAATGTATTAATGCCCCTGACTCGACGGGTCCTGGCAAACTCATCGTTCACTGTCACTTTGTCAATACGCTGCAGTCATGCACGGATCAAAGTATTGTCTTTCTAGTGAATATGTGGTAACATTTCTATTAACATTTCCCCCCATTTTAGAGACGTGGGTGCTGGCTACTGCATTGTTGTATCTATTTCGCTAATGTTTATCTCCCGGCCTGAATGTTGTACTCGGTCTGGGTCGCCAGTCTGATGCTTCTGTGACTATATTTATTGATTTATTCCGGCTCGCCCCCCAACGGGCCTTTTGCCCACTTACAGGACGCGCTCCTCCTCTCTTTGGGATTAGGTTTACGAGGCCTTTCCCAAGGGCCTGACCGGGTCGGACGAGATACCTATGCGGGAGCTCGGTGGGAGTCGAACCCACGGTCTCTGCTCCGAAGTGCACAGTGTTGTCCACTGGACCACCCCGGCCCTGCCTGATGGACTAACCGACACTGTGTCTGTCCGACCACCGTCTGTGTCTGTGCCGGCCAGACCATGTCTGTACCCGAAAGTCTGTCTGTGTTTGTGTCTGTGTTTGTCTGACAGCCTGTGTCTGTGTTTGTCTGACAGCCTGTGTCTGTGTTTGTCTGACAGCCTGTGTCTGTGGTCTTGTGTTTGTCTGACAGCCTGTGCTGTGTCTGTGTTTGTCTGACAGCCTGTGTCTGTGTTTGTCTGACAGCCTGTGTCTGTGTTTGTCTGACAGCCTGTGTCTGTGTTTGTCTGACAGCTTGTCTGACAGCCTGTGTCTGTGGTCTTGTGTTTGTCTGACAGCCTGTGTCTGTGTCTGTGACCGTGTCTGTGTTTGTCTGACAGCCTGTGTCTGTGTCTGTGTTTGTATGACAGCCTGTGTCTGTGTTTGTCTGACAGTTTGTCTGACAGCCTGTGTCTGTGTTTTGTCTGACAGCCTGTGTCTGTGGTCTTGTGTTTGTCTGACAGCCTGTGTCTGTGACCGTGTCTGTGTTTGTCTGACAGCCTGTGCCTGTGTTTGTCTGACAGCCTGTGCCTGTGCCTGTGTTTGTCTGACAGCCTGTGCATGTGCCTGTGTTTGTCTGACAGCCTGTGTCTGTGGTCTGTGTTTGTCTGACAGCCTGTGTCTGTGTCTGTGTTTGTCTGACAGCCTGTGTCTGTGTCTGTGTTTGTCTGACAGCCTGTGTCTGTGTCTGTGTTTGTCTGACAGCCTGTGTCTGTGTCTGTGTTTGTCTGACAGCCTGTGTCTGTGTCTGTGTTTGTCTGACAGCCTGTGTCTGTGTCTGTGTTTGTCTGACAGCCTATGTCTGTGTCTGTGACCGTGTCTATCTGCTGCAGTCGTCTCCTCGCTCGGACGAACCGGCCTACCACGACGCGTCGGCGCTGGGCGGCGGCCACCATGTGGACCACACGCCGGCAATCTACACGCACTGCTACGACGCGTCCGGCACCCGGCTCTTCACCGCTGGAGGGCCGCTCAACGTCGACGTCAGAGGCTGCTACGCTGGACTCTGGATGTAGCGACGTGCGTGGCTGGACTCTGGATGTAGCGACGTGCGTGGCTGGACTCTGGATGTAGCGACGTGCGTGGCTGGACTCTGGATGTAGCGACATGCGTGGCTGGACTCTGGATGTAGCGACGTGCGTGGCTGGACTCTGGATGTAGCGACGTGTGTGACTGGACTCTGGATGTAGCGACGTGCGTTGCTGGACTCTGGATGTAGTGACGTGCGCGGCTGGACTCTGGATGTAGTGCAGTGTTACACCGGACTCTGGATATAGTGAGCTAGAAGCTGGACTTGGGATGCAGTGAGGTGCGCTGCTGGTGCGGAGTTACTCCCTTTCGGTGCCGAGTTACTCCCTTCCGGTGCCGAGTTCCCCGTTCCGGTGCGAAGGTAGCCTGTGCGACGCCTGTGTACTTCTGGGCAGGAGTACCTCAGATACTTCTGGGCAGGGAGTACCTCAGACTGTGACACAGGATGAAGTGCCTCCTCAGTACGGCGCGGGAGGCCCGGCCTCGGAGATGCCAGCCTGGTGCAGTGTTGAGGCGCGTCTGACGCCTGGTGGCGGTGCAGCCTGGACGGCTGTCGGCAGCACAAGCCGGATGCAGGATAACGAGCTGGTGGCGGTGACGGAAACACAGGCACCAAGTGACGGGTTATGTGGCGGGTGTGAATCCCTGGCGGGTCGGACCGGTGGCAGTTGCCGGCATGGTCGGTGTGGTGTCTGGTGGTGAGTGGAGAGCGGTCGGGTCACCCGCGCACTGGCAGTGTGAAGCGGCCTTTAGGGAGTCGGCCGGCGGTCCTGGTGCCTACGGACGCTGACGGCAGGAGGACAGGGTCGCCGCCCTGTAAGGCTGATCATCATGTTAACATAGTATTCATCGGTTACCTCATCGGATAGAGATTGGTAGCGCGAGCGTGGGATCGGCTCTCTGCCCGCCGGCTGCTGGGCTCCGGCTGAATCGGCAGACGTGGGATCGGCAGACCGAGCGTGGGATCGGCTCTGCCCGCCGGCTGCTGGGCTCCGGCTGAATCGGCAGACGTGGGATCGGCAGACCGAGCGTGGGATCGGCTCTGCCCGCCGGCTGCTGGGCTCCGGCTGAATCGGCAGACGTGGGATCGGCAGACCGAGCGTGGGATCGGCTCTGCCCGCCGCACGCCGGCCGCTGGGCTCCGGCGGAATTTTCACGCGGCGGTGTTGGATCTCAGTGGCAGCCGAATGGTCCTGGTCTGCGGGACCACAAGTGTTGCCTCCTCCGCAAAGCATACAAATGGCTGACCGCAGTGGCTAGCTAGTCGATTGTGTATTCTTCCACGTGCGTCGTGAATTGTACTGCGTCGACGAGTTATCTTCTTGGTTTGTGCTGGTCTTTGGTGAAAAGTAACGTTGGAAGGCAGGCCTTCTGGTTGTTGGTGCCATTGGTGGTGCTCGTGACAAAGTTGCCATCGTCACGATGTAACACTGATGTATGGTCGGCGTGCCCTTCTCTGATGAGGCGTGACGAATTCATTTATCAGCCTTCTTAAAGTCTCCAATATCCAATGGCGTCGCCACGGTTTCAAAATTAGTGTGGACAAATCCAAGTCCCCGTGTACTTTAACCCGACATTGACTGGGGTCTCTGCATAACGCAAATGACGGGGGGCGTTAAACGCCCCCTGGTTATCTTCCGAACCAATGATCGCAGCGAGACGCGCAAGGCGGCGATCGAAAGCTCTCAATGAGACGAATCTAAAGCATGCTAAAAATGTAAAGTGAGGTCAACTGTCAGGTCACGGTCAGGTCAAAGGTCAAAATTGCGTTAAACGCCCCGCCCCCGCCAGTCAATGATGGGTTAACTTGGGACCAAATTACGACGGGTCGAAAATTACTAGTGTCCCAGTGCCGGCGACGCCCATGACATCTGCCGCTATATGCGCAGGCATTTTCATATCCTGCTATTACGCTAGGTTATACTGCGGTGCCCTCGAAATGGTAGATCTAGTCTTTTTCGTTTTCGTTGTCAAATTAAGCTCCTTGTTGTGTTGACTGGTCATAGTGATAACTTCGCTAGCCTGTACGACTTGAGCTTCAACCCTCGCAGAGGAGTCTGGCGAATGTCTACATCAACGTGCACTCGAATTCACTTGCTTTGCAACGTATTTATTCTTAGCGACATAAGATCGCGGTTCTCGGCATCAAGAGTGTGGTAAAACATTACCAATGTGTCCTGCATAAGTACGTGTGAATTGCGTGAAAGTGTGATTACATAATCATTGCTGCTGTAGTGTGCTGGAGGGCGGGGCAGACTTCAGACTTGTCGACTGTTGTATGATGCTCTGTGACCTGACCTCTTGCCAGGCCTGTTTGGTCGCCAGTGCTCTTGTGACCCGTGTATGATTCGTGCAGTGTGTCAGACCGGCCTCGCCGGACACTGGGCCGAAGCGGCCACCGTGTATGGGTCTTTCAAGGCAGCTCACGATGAATGGTTGTATGTGTGTGTGCATTGTGTTACTGGTGTATCCGCGGGGATCGTGTTTAAAGGGAGTGTGCCTACTGTTTTGGAATGTCAAAAATATTTGTCATACGTAAGTAGCTATTGGTTTGATTGTTGTATATGATGAAATTCACATCTAGAGCCCCTTTAGTTGAATTTTCACTTATATTTTTTCTTTCTTATTTTTTGTTTCGATATCTATAAAACGATCGCCACTATGGTGATGTTATTTAAAACGGCGCACATAAGACAATACAATTACGGTCACATCATGCAAGATAGAAAGACAAGTTTTGCACAGCACGTTCTTGCCACTGTGAACTTTATTATGTGCAAGTCTCGTAGCACTAAATTGATATCTTCTTCAAAAAATGGCCATCGGCCATCATCGAAAAACATGATGGCCGTCCAGTTTCTGTTCGGCTGTTGCTATCAGCGTGCACGAGCTGTTTTCTTGAATGGCTATTGGCCGGCGCTAACAATATGCTAGCAGTTTAATTGATAGTTGCAGTGCTTCTAGTAGCGGAAGCCCTCTGGAGTCTACCCGATAACTTTTTGCTCCCAGCAAGTTCCTGGAGTCTTTGGAATATCTCAGCAACTAGGGCGAATCTGGAGAAACGAAGTCATGGGTCAATTCAGAAAATTATGTTCTACACTATTGACCCCCAAATAAGCGATGTGAGTAGGCACGCTCCCTTTAAGCTCGATATTGTGTGGTGTGTCAGTGTCGTCTGTCAACGTCAGACGAGCTGAACCGATCACTCGGTAATCTGTCCACACAGTCATATATTCACTGAACATGGTCCTGCACTGGGCCTATTCCGCTATTTGGGTGCAGTGGGGAGGCCAGTACCGTTTCATGCTACAAGGGTGCAACTTGTAATTTGTTCCCTCGTCGATTGCTATCCGTATTTCTTCTCACCGCTGAAAACGGTACCCTGATGCCGATAATGCACAGGATGTCACCAGGTGTCACCACCATGTCACCAGGTGATTAGACGCGCCAGGTGACGGCGGTCACACGCCGGCCGGTTAGCGACAGGTCAACAAGCATAGGCGTAGGAACAGAGGGGGGGGGGGGGGGCATGGTCCCCTCACTTTTCGGCCATTTTTTTTGGGCTAAAATCTTTATTTTTGCTTGGTGAGAAAAGTGTTTGATGGCAAAAGGTTCGCCAAGACGAGAACAGCCCACATCTGCAAAGAAATATTCCATAGGGGGGGGGGGGGGGGTGTTGGAGTACTCCCAAAACGAGATCACAGTTTCACTGCCCCCCACCCCTTCCACACACACTTTTCGTGACGTTCCTACGTTCCTGTGACAACAAGCATAACGCACCCATGACAGGGCAGCTATAAGAGGTGAAAATCCCTGAAACAGGATTTTTTTAAAACGAAACATGAAAATCCCTTTACATCCCCGACACGTGAATGACCGAATTTGGCTGCACTGCGCCTTGGTGTCTGTGCGTGCGTGCGTGCGTGCGTGCGTGCGTGCGTGCGTGCGTGCGTGGGTGTGTGGATGTGTGTGTGGTGTTGTCAGCGTCCTGACTGTGATTGGGCGTCACGATCACGTGTATAGTGACGTTATTACGACCTGAATGTTCCTGGCTCTGTTGCGAAATGACGAACATGTGTGTGACGGTGAATATATACCTGTTGTAGATACGAGCGTTTTCTTACCAGTTTGGATTCATATGGCATGTAGAATGGGTGAAACAGGATTCCGAAGAGAGTAGATGTGCGATTTGGTTGGTGCCGCCGATGCACCCATAGCATTTTGTTACAATTGCAAGGCATTGTTCCAATATACAATGTTTACTGACCCGACAGAACACTGTTTTTCATCCTATAAAGTGAGCATAAAGCTGGGCTGGGTCAGCGGCCGGCCGATACAATCATACGATACACTGTGGCAGGGGTGGTAAAGTGTGCTGTCCTTATGGATAAGGTCGGGGAAAAAATGTTGCTCATCAAGTAAGTACTCGGGGGTCAAAATGCCAGTTAAAAAAATAGCCATTCCTGTGAAAATTTACTAAGCGATCATCTCCTTAGAGATACTGATCGTCAAAACCACTTCAGATGTATTATTCACTCAATCATCATTCATCACGTCAGTATGTATGTACATTTACATTGTTAAAATTAGCAGTTGCGTTTCAGCTCTTGATTGCCAATAATAATAAATCACATAAAAAAATCCGACGAAAAATAAAATCCGGACGATAGATTCAACACGTGGGGTCAACCAAAAATGCACCTGGGTCTTCAAGAATGGCCTTTAATAACATGATCCAGAAGGAATTGGGCTGATATGCGTATCCTTAGAATAGGAAGCATTTGAATATTTCCCCATTGACTTATAATGGAGAGGTCATGAAATTGACCCGACCTTAGGTCACCGATATAAACAATCCGAGATAAACGAATTGTAGGTACTATCACCCAGGGACGTAGGAACTATGTTCAAGTTGGGGGGGGGGGGGGGGGCAGGAGGCATTCTGAAGTCGATTATTTCCATGCAACGCCGATAGGCGTAATGTTAAAATCAAAAATGTTGGGGGGGCGCCCCCCCCCCTCTGCCCCCCCCCCCCCCCAGGCTCCTACGCCTATGCCATCACCCTTATGCAATCCTGTAAGTACGAAATCGATCCGCCAAAAACTGGCTGTGGTACGCCCGCACACTTTTTTGAAGATGGGGTCACGTGACCTGGCCTGGTGACCTGACCTGAGATGACCCGTGGTCAAGAATTTTACAACATGTGGGTAATTGATGCCTTAACACGCGCCCTGGAGGGCCTCTGATAATTACACGCCCTGGAGGGGGGGGGGGGCGGATTTCGCCCCCCCTATGATCTCGAAAACCACGCACGTAGCGACAAGCGGGAAACGAAGTTAGATAGCTCGAGACAAGCTCTTTCGAAAGTATTTCGTTAATTTTTTTTAGGTCAATATTGAGGTCACCAGAGGTCATCAAGGGTCAGATTTTCAAGTTTTCAAGACTTCGGTTCGAACACCCCCAAATATCTCTGGAACTATGATAGTTAGCAGCAAACGGAAAAAAGCAATCGAAAGTTATTGAAAAATGCAATCGACATAGGTGTCCTCAGATTTGAGCTCAGGTCAATAGTTTAGGCTCCAGAGGTCATCGAATGTCAAAAAGGTGATTTTGTTTTCAAAACTGTTTTCCCAAAATAACCTTTTACCTAATAAAGATAAAGCAATAATCTTTACGCCATCGCGTGTGTCTTGTCAAGGCGCTTCGAATCATATTCATGGTGACCGGGTTAGGTCAACTGAGAAATTTGACCTCAGGTCAAGGTCAAGTGGTGACCCAAGTTGGTCATGTTGCATATTGGTTGACGTGTCTCGACGAGACAAACATATTGGTACCGTTTTCTCTTCTCTATCTTCATTATGTCGATAGTTATTGATAAAACCGTGTTGGCGGTCACAAAATTGACCTGACCTTAGGTCACCGATATTAGAAATCCGAGATTAACAAATTGTTGGTATCTATGACCTTATGAAGTCCTGCAAGATTGAAACCGATCGGCGTAAAACTGTGGCTGTGGTACTACTGCAAACGTTTTGGAGTTGAGGTCATCACGTGACCTGGTCTGGTGACCTGACCTGAGATGACCTGAGGCCAAGAATTTTACATAATGCGGGAAGTTAATTTATAAACAGGTATACAAAAACGGCGGCGCTGCGCGCCGCCGTTTTTGCGCTATCCTAGAAAAACCGGAGGGGTGGGCGGATTTCGCCCCCCCCCCCCTCCAGGGCGCGTGTTAAAGGGAATAAGTCACCTTGAAAGTTGTCTTGAAGTTCGACCATTAGGTGCATCTTGAGCTCAAAACAACGAATATGACTTTGGTTTGGACAACTGATGGATATATGTGGAGAAAGAAGTAAGTTTCTCTTTCTATTTCACGAGAAATCGTACGATAGCAGCTGGCGTTCTGGCTCCGCCCCGCTCCGCCTGACGCCAAGTAGTCTCTGACAAGGGGCCGCCGCGCCGCCTGGGTGGCTGAGCGGATATTAACGAGGCGTCGTGACCAGAGACTACGTGTCAGAGAGTGTACCTGCCTCCGGCGGCGAGCGGCGAGCGAGATGTCCCGATCGTGACCCGAAACAGCGGATATGAAACCGGGCCCACTAGTCCTGTGTCGAAATTACTTTACATAGGGAGGTAATTCTTTCATCACAACCCATTTTGAGATCTGCTCTACAAATCTTCTATCTCAGTCCAAAACTCCATGTTAAAGGTGAACTATTCCCTTTAACAGCTGTGCCAAAAACGGCGGCGCTGCGCGCAGCCGTTTTTTTGCTATCCTCGAAAAACCTTAGGGGGGGCGTCTAAACGCCCCACCCCCGGCACGGCGCGGGAAATCCGGAGAGTAGATTCCCCGGGGACGGGGCCGGGGTACTATAGTGCATTTTAAATGGAGGTCCAGTGTCAGGACAGTGGATTTCACTGTCCTGGGACCCCACCCATCTAACTCGAAAACTAAAAGGGCTAGAAAGACGTGGAAAAAAACGTTCAAAGGCTCTCGACAAGCACATTCGAAGGTGTAATGTCAACCAATATGAGCACTGTGATGTATAATTTTATTTAACAAATACAAGTCTTGTGCGTGTAAAATTTCATCCTGAAACGTAGGAGAAATATACGTATAACACAACATAAAACAACACAACATGGTACAAGTGAATAAGTGAGGGTTAGACTATACATTCCAGGAAAGAGGAAATTACTGGTATCGTAGATACTCATTACAGTGATCTATACATTTAAATCTTAAAGGAAATAGTTCACCTTGGAACATTTTTACCCAACACGATTTGATTATATTTTTTAATACAATTTCTTTTTATATTGTCAAAAATGGCCTTATATCGCGCCGATTCAGGACAGAAGGCCGTAAATTTGTATTGTTTATCAAAACTATATGCATACTCTCTGAGTCAGAGTCCTGACGTCACGCGAATGTCAACAATGGTTCAGCCAATCAGATTCGAAAGTAGTCGCGGAAAGATAGACTCGCATTGGAGATGTGCCAACCAGCGGCCGGCGATCGCTTGCTAGCACCAGCTGCAAGCTGATTGGCTGATGGTATAGCCTCTGCACGGGCTAAAACCAGTACAACATTCTTTCGCCAGCACCGCATTCCTTCGCCAAAAACTCAAATATATTCGGCTGGAGAGTCTTTTCAGTCAAGAAAACTTGCAGATAGGGGTTTTCCAACACGGGCTACAAAACTGCTATCTCAGTTTAAAACTAATGTTGAAGGTGAACTATTTCCTTTAACGGGGACGTAAATGAAGCATTTACGTCCAGCTGGGAAATTTGAAATACAAGTCTCGTGACGAATGGAAATTTGCGCTCTTGACGGCTGGGAACATGTCGATTATCCACTCTTGATACACCATGCCCCCACCCTTATGCTCGCGCTTCCGATCCAATGATGAGAACGAGGCGATGCGTAGATCTCTTGACGTTGATGTGTTGCCGCCCCCTATATTCTTTTCCGTCCGCCTGCGGCTTGTATCTCATTGTAACATCTCGTACCCGTCCATCGTGGCTTGGTTCAACTTCGGTGATTTCGGCTAACTTCCACGATCCGCGCATTGTTTTGTCTTCTTGTATCAAAACGATGTCTCCCACTTGAAAGTTGCGCTGCACCTCCGATGCCATTTTTGCTGGACTAACATTGATGAGAAATAATATCGGTACCAATGTTTTCCAAAACGTCGTAACACCTTGCAAGTACACAAATCTGTTTGCTAATCTTGAGGTTTCAGCCCACTTCCCTTGCGGTGGATCAATATTCGTACGCCCCAGCAACAGATCGTTCGGTGATAAATAGGAGCCGTGTATAGGATCTGCTCCTGGCTTTCTGCCAATTGGTCGCTCGTTTAGAAGATTAGCTACTTAAAAAAATACTGTTTGTAGTTCACTGCAAGTTAGTATGCTGTCCCCTATCGTTATTGCCAATGCCCGTTTAGTAAGACGAACAAGAGCCTCACTGCAACCGTTTTCCCAAGGGGCATCCGATGATTTGGTAAACTTCCGTGTTAGTTCGTGGTTCATTCCGGCATCTGCCAGTTCATCTAGGTTCCACTGTCTAGTCATTTTCCGTAGCTCCTTGTTCGCAGCTGCCAGTTGTGAACCAGCATCTGAGTATATAGTGGCAGGGTATCCTCGTCACGTGACAAAACGACGAAACGCCAACAGAAAATCGTGAGTGCTATAGCCCCCTACTAGGCTGATATAGGATGCCCTTGAGGCAAGACAGGTAAATAATACACCATATGCTAGGGACCCGGGGACAATTTTAAAGTTGGGGGGGGGGGGGGGGCGAAACCAAGTATTTTGTTTTGGCAATCTTCTCACTTCTAATCTTGGTGCACTTCTTCGTTGTCAAATTTTCCTCATTGGAAAACCGATAACACGGTTCGAAAGCTCATCAAAAATAATTTTGAAACTATTTCTACATTTTTTTTGGTTCAGGTCAATATTGAGGTCACCAGAGGTCATCATAGGTCAGATTTTCCAGTTTTAGGACATCGCTCCAGAAACCCCCACATATATCGGGAACTATGATAGCTAGGAACAAACGAGAAAACAAATCGAAAGCTCTGGAAATATTCAATCACAACATGCCATCAATTTTATTTCAGGTTAATAGTTTGGGCTCCAGAGGTCATCAAATGTCAAAAGGGATTTTTTTTCTTCTCAAAACGTTCGCAAATAACTTTTTACCTAATACAGATACGGCAATGATCTTGACGACATCATGTTCGTCTCGTCAAATCGCTTCGAACCACATTCATTTGGACCAGTTTAGGTCAACTTAGAACTTTGACCTCAGGTCAAGGTCAAGTGGCGACCCAAGTAGGTCATGTTGCATATTGGGAGACGTGTCTCGACGAGACAAACACATTTATGTTGGTTTCACTTCGGTATCTTCATTCTATCAAGAGTTAGACATACATTTACATTTTCAGTACAACAAAGAGCCTCATGGGCCCGTCCTGGGTTGTACGGCACACATGGACGTGAACGGCACACATGTGACAACGGACATGAACGGCCACATACATTGCCTCGCAGGGCACCATATCATGTAATACACACTAACCATTTTCAGAATTTAACATCCAGTACATATACATCGTTAACATATACATCGTCCTGCACACACGAACCTCAGAATTTAGCAATCTACATTCACAAGACATTCAATCCATACAAACGTTGTAATTACACTAGTCCCACACATACACAATCTTCCTTCTCAAAATAATCCCTTTCTTGTAAGCAACCTATTTCAATTAGTTATGTTCTTATGTATATTCACATATGTGTGTCACTATAACTAAGACTAATCCCAGGAATATTTATAAACAAAACCCTTTCCCGCAAAATATTTGTCGAGCCCAGCTTTGACAGAAACTAATGTGGCTGCACTGATTACATCACCTGGTAAATTGTTCCAATGGCTCACAGCCCTTCTACTGAAAAACGACTGTCTTAATCTAGTCCTGCTTTGTTTAACAATAAGTTTATACTGATGGCATCGCCCTCTTTTCTCTCTATCAAAATCAAACAAGTTCTTTAAATACCCAATCTGTTGACCATTTACAAACTTAAAAACTTCAATGAGATCCCCCTCAATCTTCTGTATTTAAGTGAGAACATATCCAATGTTTTAAGCCTATCCTCATATTCTAAATTACTAATACCGTTAACCATTTTCGTTGCCCGTTTGTGTACCCTTTCTAGTAACCAACAATCTTTCTCATACGTTGGAGACCAAGCTTGAACACAGTACTCTAAATGTGGTCTAACAAATGCACAAAACAGTTTAGTTATCACCTCAGCACTTTTATAAGAAACATTCCTGTAAATGGCACCAAGCATCCTTAGCGCCTGTTTTCTAGCTTTGGTTACCTGGTCAGATGCAGACAGCTTACTGTTAACTATTACCCCTAGGTCCCTTTCCATTACCGTCTGTGACATCTCCTGTCCCCCCATTTTGTACGAAGTTCTTCTTTTTACTCGGCCTACATGCATAACTTCACATTTGTTAATATTAAATTCCATTTGCCATGTTTCTGACCATTCAACCAACCTATCCAGATCCGACTGGAAAAGATCCTGGTCGTTATCTCTCCTAATAACCCTGACAACTTTAAGATCGTCAGCAAATTTTAACACTTTACTGTCTACACCATTCTCGATTGTATTAATGAATATTAAAAATAACAATGGGCCTAAAACTGAGCCTTGAGGCACCCCACTACGCACATCTCTCCATTCAGATTTGACCCCATTTAGTAAAACTCTTTGCCGCCGTCCTGAGAGCCAAAACTTGATCCAATCAAGCGCCTTGCCGCTTATTCCGTGGCTTTTCAGTTGTAATCCTAATATTTTATGGGGAACCTTATCAAAGGCTTTACTAAAATAAAGATACGCTACATCAAGCTGTTCACCCCTATCAAAACTATCGGTTGCCACATCCAACAACTGCAGAAGGTTGGTCAAGCACGAATAACCCTTCCTGAAGCCATGCTGATTTTCCCTAATTATTTTATATTCATCTAAATATTCTACTATTTTATCTTTAATGATTGATTCCAGTACTTTGCAAACTAAGGAGGTAAGACTGACAGGTCTATAATTTTCTACCTTACTTTAATCCCCCTTTTTAAATATAGGAACTACGTTTGCACTCTTCCAGTCAAGTGGAATATTTGCTTCTTTTAGTGATCTGGAAAATATTATAGCCAATGGAACAGATATCTCTCTTCCACATTCTTTTAAAACCCTTGCATATATAGTATCTGGTCCCTCCGCCTTATTAGGTTTTATCTTTTTTAAATATGCACTAACTAAATCACTACTTATATTGCCCAGCTCTCCCAAAGTATCCTCCGTTACTGGCGGAGGATGAAGTAATGCGATACCACTTTGGTCTTCGATTGTAAAAACTGAACTGAACTGATTACTCAACAATTCCACCATTTCGTTATCTTTACTTACCAACATATCATTTACTTTAAGTGGACCAATACTTTTTGAAACGTTATTCATTTAGTAAAAACTAAAAAAATCTCTTGCTGTCGGCAATGCAGTTCTTTGTCAAGTCTATTTCCTTTGCTCTTTTTGCTGCCCTGACTCTTCTCTTTACCTCGTCCCTACTTTTTTGGTAACTTCTCTTATTTGACTCAATTGGTGTTCCCTTCATTTTCTTAAATGCAGCTCTTTTCGTTTTGATGGCATTTCTAACTTCTGGTGTAAGCCAGGGAGGTCTATCGTTCTTTCTACTACGTTTATACTTAAATGGTATGTGTCTACTCTGAACTGCTTTCAATATAGTCTTAAAAGATATAGTCTTAAAAGTTATTGACACAAAAAGTGTTGGTAACCTCAGTGACCTCGGATGACCCTGCAGGGGTCACTGAACAAATATCGAACCTGGATCATCAATAATAGCCTATGATAACATGATCCAGAAAGAATTGGACTGATATCATGCGCATCCTCGGATTAAGAAACATTTGAACATTTACCCACTGACTTATAATGGGAGGTCACGAAATTGACCCGACCGGCGACCTTAGGTCACCGATTTTCAAAATCTTAGATATTATAATTGTAGGTACCTATGACCTTAGTAAATCCTGTAAGTTTGAAACCGATCGGCCAAAAACTGTGGCTGTGGTACGACCGCAAACTTATTTGGAGTCACGTGATCACGTGATCTGACCTGAGATGACCCGTGGTCAAGAATTGCACACAATGTAGGTAATTGATGCCCGAACAGGTGTACCAAAAACGGCGGCTGAAACGGCGGCGCTGTGCGCCGTGTGCCGTTTTTGAAACGGTGACGCTGCGCGCCGCCGTTTTTTTTCGCTATCTTCGAAAACCTTAGGGGGCGTCCCCCGGCATGGCGCGGGTTAACATAAAAATACAAAAATATGAAAAAGTGGGAGTCATGCCACCCCCCGTTTCCTACTATTAACCGCATGCCTTTGTAAACCCGCCTGTCGTCTGATAAAATACTCGTACCTGACGCCTGACTTCTTTTCTTGAAGAAGGCCACCAGTGTGGGCTGCACCGACCGCTTCATCATCGTATCACGGTAACCTACGACATTTACGATAACTCTTGCTTGCAATTGCCGCCCCGTCGGCAGAGACAGCGAGGATAGCTAGAGGGCCGCACGCCAGTTTGACCTATCCGTAACGTTGACGTGTGATAAACTTATGAACAAAATGCAGCCGATGTTTATCGCCGTCAGTGTAGCAGCAGATCCAGAACGGGAGTTTGAGGGGGGGGGGGCTCAAAATTCCAAAAAGTCTCACATAATTCTGCAAACTCGTCGGATTTTGCTTGCATTGATAGCTGATTTAAAGCAAACTTTCCTTAGGAAAAGTTGCTAGATTTGCTTCTGTATCAGGAAATGTGTCAATTTTGCGCCGATTTCAGGTGGTTTGGGGAGGGGCAATGGCCCATTTTGCCCAACCGTAGATCCGCTACTGCGTCAGTGCGTCATTTTAAAGACGACGCGCCAAGCAGACAACTGCCACCAAATGTACTGCCACCAAAGTTTTCCATTATATCTCATAGAACATTTAATGGGAGAAGGAAGGGAAATAAAGGTATACGATACTGCTATAAAGACAAAGCTATATAATAATAATACTTATGACATGCTATAAAAGAAAACGAAAAAAAAATGAAAGTGACAGAGGCTTTCATATTTTGTATAACTTTTTTGTGAAGAAAATTTGAAGAGCCAATTTTTAGGGAACTTCTGCTCGCCAAAGTTGGGGGGGCGCCCGCCCCCCCCCCCCCGGTCCAGATGTGGGGGGGGGGGGGCAAGCGCCCCCGATGCCCCCTTTCCCCTGTTCCCGGTCCCCTGCCATATGCCTTCGCCTTAGTTCTCCATTTGAGCGTGTCCTTGATGAGAAAGGGGCCAAATAGGTCTAACGCGGTATGAAAACAGGCGGGACTGGGTTCCAGTCGTTCGGGAGTCACTGGTCCAATCACTTGGTGCTGCGGCTCTGGGTTTCAGTCGTTCGGAAGTCACTGGTCCCATCACTTGGTGCTGCGGCTCTGGATTCCAGTCGTTCGGGAGTCACTGGTCCCATCACTTGGTGCTGCGGCTCTGGGTTCCAGTCGTTCGGGAGTCACTGGTCCCATCACTTGGTGCTGCGGCTCTGGGTTTCAGTCGTTCGGGAGTCACTGGTCCCATCACTTAGTGCTGCGGCTCTGGGTTCCAGTCGTTCGGGAGTCACTGGTCCCATCACTTGGTGCTGCGGCTCTGGGTTCCAGTCGTTCGGGAGTCACTGGTCCCATCACTTGGTGCTGCGGCTCTGGGTTTCAGTCGTTCGGGAGTCACTGGTCCCATCACTTGGTGCTGCGGCTCTGGGTTTCAGTCGTTTGGGAGTCACTGGTCCCATCACTTGGTGCTGCGGCTCTGGGTTTCATTCGTTCGGGAGTCACTGGTCCCATCACTTGGTGCTGCGGCTCTGGGTTCCAGTCGTTCGGGAGTCACTGGTCCCATCACTTGGTGCTGCGGCTTACCGAACATTTGTCTGCATGCGATGCACTGTTCCTTGATTCTTTTGATCACTCGCCTGGCACCAGGTACCCAGAATTTGGTTTGAAGTCGCGCTAACGTGGTCTCGATTAACACTGGCGGATCCAGCCTTCCAATTTGGGACGGGGGCTAATTTCACTGGGGGCCTTCCGGGCCCCGGGAGCTTCCATATGACCTAAAGAGTACCCCCATTTTCCCCTTTTGCGGACTTAGGTTATATTTTTCGCTATACTATTTTTACGTGTAAGGACGTGTCAATTAAGTGCAAAATAAAATTGATGGATATTTGCCACCAAATATCTCAAATTTTGTAATTGTACATGCTAGGATCTCGATCGTCTGGCAGCCTCGTCCGCCAGATGGGGACTAACTCTGAATCCCCAAAAATGCAAGTCATTCACTATGACCCTCAGGCGCGCGCCCGTCCAGACAATATATTTTATTAGTGCTTCAAAACTCGAGCAGCAGCCAAACAAATTTGTTTTATATCCAAATCGCTTTTTTTAGTCTCGGAGTTATTGGTCGTCAAAATTAAAAACTTTTTTGCTTTGTGAAATAGGCTACTGTAGCCTGATCCAAACAAATTTGTTTTATATCCAAATCGCTTTTTTTAGTCTGAGTTATTGGTCGTCAAAATTACAAACTTTTTGCTTTGTGAAATAGGCTACAAACTTTGCTTTGTGTCTATTTCACAAAGCAAAAAGTTTGTAATTACAAAGAATTTCTTTGTAATTACAAATAATTTTTACACATGTTTGTAGTTTGGATTTCACAAAACCCCAGAGCAGTAAATCTCAATTTACTATTTACAAACTAATTTACAAAGATATTGCTTGTAAAAATGTTTGCAATTGCACATGTTCCATTTCTCAAAGGTTGACGGAAGTGAGGAAATGTTTGCAATTACAAACTTGTAATTCCAGTGGGTCAGGGGTTCTGAATTTCAGAAACTGCATTGACAGTTGACATTGTTTGACTGTTCAGGTTATTTTCTTGGTGAGGTTGTTACGTTGCCGAGGTTTTTAGGGTAATGGTTTAGTTATGCATAGGTATAGCTGCCCAAAACAAGTTATTTCCCCGAGAGATTCGAACAGGGATCTCCAGCTTTGAAGTCCCAGTACACCTTACCGATTGCGCTGTGAGGGGCGCCTCCGCGCGGAGAAAACGCATGGCGATATAATTGCAGCGGTCAACGATGTCTTGTGCAATGTACAGTGAACCTTCACCCTTTACGAAGTAAGAAATCGGCTAGGTTAGGTTAAAAAATGGTCGAGAAATTCAACGATCCTTCTTTTAAGAGTAGTTCTGTTGTTATGCTCCGCCACCCGGTGAATGGTCAAATTCTGTTTACTCTAACTGCTTACCAAGATGTATTTTTACGATCAGAGTTTGCATTCCGATGAAATGTTAATTCAAATATTATTCTCCCTATAACTAATTTTATATTGAATAAAAAAATAAAACACAATGTAAATATTTGTTAAATTAATTTATTAACAATCAAATTATTTGTCATTAGCATCAAGTTTAATACAAACGTTCTTAATTTCAAGCTTTCTGCTGTACTAACATTTGTGTTTACAATTTTCTTTACAATCGGTAATTCAGAGGTGGTGAATGTTTGTGAAATAGCTTTTTGTGAGGTTTGCAATATTTTCTTGCGTCTGTAATCGCAAACATGTGTAATTACTAACTTCTTTGTGAAATAGGCCTCAGGTTGGAGAAATTCGCGACTTGGGCATCATTCTAGACACCAAACTTACATTTGCTCCCCAGGTCACAAATGTTGTCAGAAGGGCCAATAGATCGCTCGGACTACTAATTCGCTCTTTTCAAACCGGTTATCATGGTTCAAAGTTTAACATGAACGCTCTACTGTGCGCTTACTTCTCCAACGTACGCTCACTTTTATAATATGGTAGCGTGATCTGGGCGGGCGCGGCTGATTCCCACAGTGCGGGTCGATCGAGTTCAACACAAATTTATAATTTAGCTTCTAAATAGTACTTTCTCTGGTCATACCACTTCTTTAGCATACTCAGACTTGTTACAACACTTCCGGATACCTTCTTTATCAGCTCGTAGGACTCAGCATAACCTATTGTTCATCAGGAACATTTTCCACTCGAAATTAGATTCTCAAACTTTGCTAACAAGCTTTTCACTTCATGTACCAGCTCGATCGACCCGCACTCATAAGCTGTTACACGAGATCTGCCCCCGCGTTAACGCCGTGAAGGGCAGTCTAATCTGCAGGGTGCCTAGGCTAGTGAACTCTTTTTTAAACGTCCCAGAGGTGGATTTTCTTGTAGATCATTTTAACACTTTTAGAAAACATGTCATCACTTATATAGCATCTCTGTAACTCGTCTTTTACGGTCGCCGTTTTTATCTTGCATCCTGTATCAGTTCACTTTGTATTGTTTACACTATTTATATCTTACTAATGTTTCGATGTACAGAGTGATCGTGTTATCGGTTTTACTATGTGATTTCACGTCAGTGACCCTGTTGGTGATCTGCTTAATAAAATAAATAAAATCCATGGATCACAATTGTATTTTGGGGAATACGCGGTCCCAGGGATGAAATTAGGGGAAATTGTGGACCCACGACACGTACATAGCAAAATATATAAATATGCAAATATAAAATAACAAAAGACAAGGCTCAATTCTCCTCCCCTTGCACTCCTGAGAACGCCACTGCGCAAATATAAAACTGTCATAATTTACTTTATTATGCATACACACACAATTATAAGCATCTAAAACATAAATCAAAGCGGCAACAAATATTATAGTGACATCTTTAGATACCCCCCCCCCCCCCTTGGAATTGCCTGCGGACGCCATTGGGTCAATTTCCCCAAACTTGAAAAAGGATTATCCGTTAGAGCATACAATTAGGTGGCGAAATCCAACAACATGAACACATTGCGTTCAAACGTCCCAGGGCAATAATATACAAATGCATGTTTTCCCACATTGTTTTGCTACCTGTATTCGACCATGACAAAATGTTGGATATTTATGAATATAGAAATGTAGTTCATGCTCCAAGGTATCGAATGCCGCTTTCCCGGAGAGAATCGGCCCAGCGGTTTCCAAGATACGAAGGGACGAATAGCCCCCCCCCCCCCCCCCCGACAGATTCGTATTGTTTTTAGCCCGACAGTAGGGTTAAGACGTCGCGCCGCTCATTTTTTAGCAGTTACATCAAACATAATGCATATCGACCGGTAAAATCAGGAGATATTCACACACAAAAACAGGAGGGGTGAGCGGATTTCACCCCCCCCCCTCCAGTGCGCGTGTCAAGCAAAACTCTTTAAGTAAAAGTTGCGTAAATTTTCGCTTAAATTAGGGAATGCGTCACTTTTGGGTCGACTTCAGGCGTTCTGGGGGGGCTTGTCCCTTCCGGCTCCCTTGGATACGCCAATAGCCAGCAATTTTTTTTGGGGGGGGGGAGAGCACTGTTTTTTTTGGGGGGGGAGCACCTTGTCCCGCCACAATGTGGGGGACCAAACTCAACATTGTGTGTGTGGGGGGGGGGGGGGGGGGCGAGGGCCACCCCAAAAATATATAAATATACCCATATGCAACCAGAGGCGGAACTTTTTGTTTTTCGTTGGGGTTGTAATTGAGTCGGCGACGGGGAGGGAGGGGGGGTGGGTTGTAAAAGCGACGAATGATAAAAACGAAGTATGTACACAATTGAAGTTTAACACCTTAGAATGAACATAGGTGGTATTACCTCATTACTGACGTATTTTAGCAACAGCGAGGTGTGCAATCTTTAAAAAAAATTGAAAGTATCATGGTTGGGTCAAAGTAGGCAAAGACTACCTCATGGTAGCTATTATTAAGGTTATACATAAATGGTGTGACTCAGCAACTAGCCATTTCTTGCAAGAAAGGCACCCCCTGGTGATGCTAATGGTCCAGGTCCGGTCCTTTTATATATTACAGTGAGATATACAAATACATATAACATATTTGATATTTCTCACAACTCACAAGGCCATGGGTGGATAATTGTTTTCCAAGTTGCCCCGGCTGAGGACAGGGGCGCAACCAAGGGGCCCTAGGGGGGCACGTGGCGGGAGATGTCCGTGAAGTTAGTGACGGAATCGGATTCGAATTCAGCGTCGAGTAGAGATTTGCTTCAAAATGTGGGAACGGTTCAATTGGAGCACGCTGATCACGCAAATAACATTCATTTTGACATTCAAAGTCATCTTCATAATCATCTTCAAGGTCGAAGGACTTCGGCTCAAAACGACCAGAAGTTATTGTCCGATCGCAAAACAAAATAATGGTATCATTCTATTCCTCGGGTCAATATCTAGGCGTAGCTTTCGAAACCTCACTGGAAGCAAATGACCTTGACCCTCATTTTCAAAGTCAAAGGACAAATAACCCGAAGTTATTGTCCGATCGCCAACATAATGGTCTCATTCGATTCCTCGGGTTAATATCGACCCGATGTCTAATTGACAAAATAATGGTCTCATTCGAATCCTCGGGTTAATATCTAGCCACAGCCTTCGCAAACTCACTCGTGGCAAATGACATTGACCCTCATTTACAAGGTCATAGGACGGGGCGGCTCAAAACGACCCGAAGTTAGAAGCCGATTGCCAAAATAATGGTCTCATTCGATTCCTCGGGTCAGTATCTGCCGTAACCTTTGCAACCTCACTCGCGGAAAATAACCTTGACCCTCAATTTCAAGGTCAAAGGACTCAAAACGACCCGAAGTTATCATCCAATCGCCATTGATCTTGAAATTGGGGCCAATGTCATTTGCTACGAGTGAGGTTGCGAAGGCTACGGCTATATACTGACCCGAGGAATCGAATGAGACCATTATTTTGGCGATCGGACAATAACTTCGGTTAAGATTAACGTGAATGTCAAAATTAATGCCATTTTCGTGATCCGCGTGCCCCAATTGACCTGTCACCACATTTTGAAGCGAATCGCTACTCGATGCTGAATTCGAATCCGAATCCGTCGCTAACTTCATGGACATGCGGGGGAATCACGATTGAGGGCGCCTCTCCTGGGCGTCTGGACACCGAAGGTGCCACTCTCGAGCGTAGGTGGCGCCCCTTGGGTCGTGAGTGCCGGCGGCACCCCTTTAGATCGGACAATATGCCTCCTTTAGACCGGAGATAACGACCCCAACTGTGCCTCCCCCGAAAATATAAGTTTTCTGACCTGCCCGAGGTGTTCACTAAGACAAAATTGGCAAGG
This sequence comes from Chirona hameri, assembly GCA_036785665.1. NCBI lineage: Eukaryota > Metazoa > Arthropoda > Thecostraca > Balanomorpha > Balanidae > Chirona > Chirona hameri. The sequence continues at coordinate 26,165 of JAXIVJ010015036.1, forward strand.
CTCAGCCTCCCTTGACTACCCCCCCCCCTTCCATTTCGAAAGCGCACCGAAAGCGCAATTTTACCCATATTTTTCACAGATAGTCGTACCAAGTATGCATTTTTATGCTGGGATTATATTTGCGTTTCTGTAGTCTTTTTAAATAATAACTAAGGTCTTGCAAAAAAAGGTCTCTCAAAAGTAACTGCCCCGGCCCCGCCGGGAAAACTTTGAAGTTGCCCCGGCCGCAGCCGGGGCTGCCCTATAGGATTCTCCACCCATGCACAAGGCAAACAAATTAGGCGAGAACCAAACAGCATTATTTTAGTAAGGCAATAAATTAATCCCATCACCGAAATGACTAACATTATCACTGTAAATGACTTAAAATCACCGAAACGTCACATCATATTGAGGATTTTGGGCTTCGGCCGATGGACTTCTTTAAAAATATGTAAACTGGCTCCAAGGGTTAGGTTAGGTGAGGTGAGGTGAGGTGAGGTGAGGTGAGGTGAGGTGAGGTGAGGTGAGGTGAGGTGAGGTGAGGTGAGGTTAGGTGAGGTGAGGTTAGGTTAGGTTAGGATAAAAGCTTGAGAAATAAATGGTGATGCTTTAACATGGAAGTCAATGAGAAAGTGGTCATTTCGGTGATGGATTAACCCTCGCCCTACGGGAGCTTTTTCACCTTCGCCCTACGGGGGGGGGGGGCTGACAGGGCCCCCTGTTAACTTCCAAACCAAGCAACTTAGAGCAATGCGGTAAGAACCAGCATGTTGCCTGTCATGAGAGAAATCTAACAGTATACGATTTTTAGGTTGCAGGTCAACGGGTGACCTTCCAGGGCAAGTGAATGACCTCGGATTTACCACGTCCAGAACAGAGATTTTGCTCTGCAGAAAACATCAAAATTAGACATTGATAAATGTAAATAAAAAGGCATGTTCCTAGACCAGTTTTGGCTCAGAAATACAAAAAAGTTAATTATTCGTTCGTATCTTGTCAAAAAAGTCAAACGTTATTTAAAAAAATGACGTCATCAGTTTCTTACACTTAGAGAGCCATCACTCCGTCAAAAATGAAGATATTGCCTTGAAATTTGGTATGGGTATTTTCCATACTCAGTACTCTCACATATATTCCAGTTTTTCTAATATCTTTGAAAATTTTGATTTTGTGGGGATTAAAAAAAAAAATAGGGGTCAAAAACCCCAAATTTTTCCAATCCGAGATGGCCATTTTAAAGAGAATGCCATTTTGTATCTTTGGTAAATTGCGTTTGCAATTTGTTTCAAAACTCTGTTTTCTACGATTTTGCAAATATTTCTCTTTTTTTTTTACCAACATGACGTCATCAAAACATGATTATCTCCCAAACTACTCAACCAATTTCAATTAAAGTTTTACAGCCTACGTCTATTGTTGTAAACTCAGCTGTCAATTTTTTTTTAGCAAGATGCATTGCATGTGTAAAAAGTTATTCAAGATAAACCTCAGGGGGGCCTGTCAGGCGAGGGTTAATACCCTGCCTTTTAGGAATAATAAAAGAGATGTATGTAAAATTAGCAGCTGATTGATATTGCCCAATCTATCATTTTGAGGCCCGGCGCCTCAGAATTGCCTGAAACTTGACAGGTAGGTTGTCCTTGCCACGCTTAACACGAAAAACGTAAAATTATCCTGGAATACGGGCTGCTTTTACAGTTATAACGTTTTAAGTTTTGAATGTCTGTCAGTTGAATATCTGGCTAACTTGACGCGGAAAGCCTCCAATTCCTGCGCAGTCGTTTCAAAATAAAGGAAGACAGACATTCAAAATTAAAAAAAAATGTATAGCTCTGAAAGTAGCCCGTGTTCCAGGCTAATCTTACGTTTTTTTTTGTGTTCAGCGTGGCAAGGAGGGTCTACCTGCCAAGTTTCAGGCGATTCTGAGGCGACGGGACTCAAAACTGTAGATCTCTAAAACGGTATAACTCTGAAAGTATCCCGCGTTCCAAACTAATTTTACGTGTTTCGTGTTCAGCGTGGCAAGGAAGACGTACCTGCCAAGTTTCAGGAAATTATGAGGCTACGTGCCTCAAAATTGTAGATTGATACTACTGAGGAATATCAATCTACTGCTAATTTGACGTAGCTTAATAAAAGAGACAAATATGACGCAGCTATGTCAAATATGTACATTTATTTTGCCCTTGTATATTGCTTTCAATATTTATGCTGTTGTCCAGACTTGTCAATGATTCAATGTGAATCGACTACTTTTGATTGAATCATTCTTATTTCAAATGAATGACTCATGAATCGATTCACCTCATGCGCAAACCTGTTGTGAGTCACTGATTGAATCATTCATACAGAGAAAATAGGCTGATTGAATCATTCATTGCTCAAAGAATCATTCTTTTTTGGTCGAACAGCATAAACTGTCCACAAAATATGCCAGCGGCCCAGCATTCATCTGTGCCCTGTGGACAAACCAGGCACTTAATGACCAATTATATGAGCTCTGTGTCCTGAGCTGTAGCCTGTAATTCATCTATGCGTAAAGAAAGCGAGGTTTTGTGTCCAACTCCAGTGGGCACAAAGCCACTGTTCAATCAGCCCTAACTAGGTAAATACCTTGGAACTGGCAGGGTTAGGGGTAGGTACCTAAATACTTAGAAAAGGTAACTAACTCATACTTTGGTTCATAAACCACACAGTACACGCACACCTTTTTCGCACGAAAAACTATCAAAAGGTACCCACCTTTTCCTAATTTCTAGCCTATACCATATCAAAAACTAAATCATAAACAAACATTTGCATGACCTCCGCATGTCCCAAATATCACTGTCGCATCGGCGCCGCTTTATTTCACATCATGCTTTATACAAAATAATACCTAATGCAAAATCAAAATAAATGTTCTATTCGCTTAAAAAAGTGAAACGTAAAGTCATTAATGCTTTTGGAACTTGGAATTTGCAATTATAATAAATATTATAAATATAATTTTATAATCAAAATAAACACGATCCTTTCGGCTCACATTCACATTCACATTCGGAAATACATTCACGGACTATTTGGATTAGCTTCAAAATTGGTACACAGATAGATCACGACCTAGTGATCATTCTGGTAAAATCTTAGAGTCGCACATTCAAAATCAAAGGAGTTAGAGCAGGTCAGATAGGTTTAAGGTCAAACAGCGGACTATTCCGATTTGCATGAAAATTAGCACACTGGTAGAACATAACCTCCTTATTACGCTCATTAAATCTTAGAGTCGCACATTCAAAATCAAAGGATTTAGAGCAGGTCATATGTTTAAGGTCAAACAGCAGACTATTCTGATGTGCATGAAAATTGGCACGCAGGTAGAGCATGACCTCCCTATCACGCTCATACAATCTTAGAGTCGCACATTCAAAATCAAAGGAGTTAGACAAAGGAGTCGACACTTCCCTTTAATATTGAGTGATTGAATCAAGATCGAATCATTCATTATGGTAATGTTGAGTGATTGAATCATGATTGAATCATTCATTATGGTAATGTTGAGTGATTGAATCATGATTGAATCATTCATTATGGTAATGTTGAGTGATTGAATCATGATTGAATCATTCATTATGGTCCGTGAATCACTGTGAATCGACTCATGACAAATATGAATCATTGACAAGTCTGCTGTTGTCACATGCGTTTTTGTTTGATGGATGTTGGATTAGGCTATTCTCTTTTAAAATGACTTTTACTGAAGTGGCCCTCTACTTTTCAACACCATGACCAGGTATATCTTGTGAAAATAATGTTTGTCTGGCTAAAAATTGAAGGTTGTGGAAATCCTAAATTTAAACTCATTTGATTTGGGTCTATGGTTATTTGTGGTCTTTTTCCAGCTCAGGATGATTGGTATGCCTTCACGTCTTTCACACACCAAAATATGTATAAAATTGTTCAAGTTCTTCATTAAGTGTCAATTTCACCAACATATTTTAGCTCAAAATGTAATATAACTTTTGCCAATCGCGTAAGGGTGCATTATAATGTTAAATGTGTGACCTTTCCAGAACTAAGCCCAATGTAAAATATGCTACACTCAATCTTGTTTTGCTCATGTTTTTATGTTAACACCTATAGATTGCCATTTTGTGGGTGTCTGAAATTGACAAAAATGTTACCCATTTGTCAGTAAGCAGAGTTGTTCTATAGTGTTAATGACCCAACTGAATATGACCCTGCACCCCTGGGTACCTACAGTCTTTCTCAGTAATTTTAGGATAACATGTTGTACTACCTATTGTTGGATTTTAAATGTTGTTTTATGACAAACTTTACTAACATTGTAAAGTTTGTCCTTTTCTGTGTTCATATATTTATTAATTGTTTTGTTATGATTGTTATTGAAAAATCCTTAAGTGAAAAATCCTTTGGTTTTGCGTACCGTTTACAGTATTTATTTACTTGGGTAAGCATTCACTGGCAATGTTGGGGTTGTAATATTCATGATTGGGGTTGTAGTTTTTGAGGATGCAGTTGTAGCTACAACCCCAAAAGTATATAAAGTTCCGCATGTGTATGCAACTGTACCTTGTGGAGTAAGCCGTTTCTGGAGAGATGTGTATTGCGGAAAAGCATACACTTGCTGTTCCGCACACGGACAAAATACAGATGTTATGTTGTATTTTCCGAAAGACGAACAGTGGTTTCGACAGTGGCTTGGTTACTCGTCGTCTGCTCCACATGTGCAACCGGCCGAGAACAATTTTTTTTTTTTACTGAGCATGTGTCTGTCAGCTATAAAAAGTTCCAACTAGCTTGGCGACCATTAGGAACACTTGCTGATAATTATCTACCACCAGTGCTTCGGTAGCATAATTATGAAATAGGAAGGCACTACTGGTGCCCACAAAACGTTTCGTGTATCATTAGTATGTATGTTACATTCCTCTGAACTCTAATTTGTAATGCACTTGTGTGCTACCATCAAGTCAATACCATCAGCATATCTCACCTATCAGCGCTGTGCACCACATGTTTCGGGTTCTGACACCTGAGTAATTGTCGTGGTCGGCGTATACTATGTCCCGGGGCTATGCATCACATGTTTCGGGTTCGGACACCTGAGTAATTGGCGTGGTCGGCGTATACTATGTATATATGCCCCGGCGCGGCGAGCTATACCACAGACGCGGTATACCTCCTCCCCATCCCGCCTGCTGAGAGCGACCTGCCACAATGTGCCGTCCGAGTAGCCTGGCCCTGCTGGGTGTGCTGCTGTCGGCTGCAGCCGGCCGGCAACTCAGCCCTCCTGTACCAGTCAGCCTCCCGGGGAGCCTCTGTACCCGGAGGAGCGGAACGCGGCCACCACCGCCGACGGCCTGCCGCTGTTCGAGTTGGACATCCTGCTGGAGCCGGCCGCCGACCGGACCGACGTGCTGACGGAGAAGCTGTGGCCGGTGGACGAGGAGCCGGTGCCGTACGTCATCACCGCCGAGGTGGAGGTGCGTCGGCCGCAGATCGAGGCCGCCCTCCATCACTGGCAGAGCGCCACGTGTGTCAAGTTCACGGAGCAGGCGGCCGACTTCAGTGGCGCGCCGCACCTGTGCTTCATCAGCGGCCACGGCTGCTACTCGTACCTGGGCCGACATAATCGCGCGGAAGGCCAGGTGGTCTCCATAGGCCCCGGCTGCGGCCGCCTCGCCACCACTGCCCACCAGGGCCCTGTTTCACCAAGTGAATATATACCTTTTCGGTGCCGTACATATTCACTTTTGTCATACTATGACATATTCTGTTTCACCAAATGCCGTACTGGAATACTTATGCCATCCAAAGTATGACAGCCAAAGTACGGCATTTTTGGAATATATCCCATTTCGACCGGCCGATCTACTTCTTTAGCCAGCTGATTGCCGTGTTTGCTTACATTCAAAGTATGCCAGTTTTAGTGGCATACTTTGCATCCTCAGCGCCAAGCTCAGTGCGAGTTATATTGCTATTGAATCATCAACGGATAGATTGGTCAGCGAATTTTAGTGGCATATTTATTGTTTTATTATTCGTTGTTGTGTCGTTCGTTTTTTTGCATTTTCAACTGTTCCTGTTGGTGTTTTTGCTGGCATCTGTTTTGAGCATCGTTGTTCTGGAGAATGGAAGGTGAAGTTGAAGCTGGTGAGGCCATGTTGGGCCTATTAGTAGAAAACGCGTTTTCAACCACGTTCAAACGGTGATGCAGATTTGTCTGCGGATAACTATTTAGGTGAGATAGACTTACTAAGAAATTGCATAGAAAGGACGGTAGATATAGAAAGGACGGTATTTCGTATGTTGGTCGTAATAAAAGCTTGTCTTTCACTGTGTATGTATTTAACCGCATATCTAAAAAAGCGGAGCGGACGAGACTCGAACCCTCGACCACCAGATCTAAGTCCCAGCGTTCTATCACTTACGCTATCACAGCACCCGTTGTACTGCTGCTTATTTAATAAATAATATAAATCAACCTGATGAGCCTACATTTCCATGGCAGCAGAATCATCAAATGAAAACAATGTAACTACCTAGCTCTCAATTATTCCAATATAATGTTGAAACGAAATATTGCGGAGAATAGTGTGCGTCTGCCACAAAAC
>JAXIVJ010015037.1:0-7500 GCA_036785665.1 Chirona hameri
TATCATAAATTTAATTATATTTACCCTTAAAATTATTTTTTAACTGTAGAAAAAGAATCCCACATTCAAAATATCCCGAAACAGGTTTCATCGCGGCGCTGTCACAAGGTCATTTGCTGCTGCCGCAGTTGACGCCGCATCGATTTCTCCGGAACGGAAGCGGCCCGGCGGAAAACTCAAGCCTACGATCTTGGTTCATGCTGTTAGTTGCTTACGCTGAGATACCGCCAAAGAATCTGGTCTGGGAGAAGTGTAGAAACATTATTTTCGAATTCATAATTGAACCCCTATGTTGCAAGCTACTACGAGGACTAAAATAGTAATTTGTATTGCAGACATATTTATTGTATGAGTTGTGCGCCTTAAAAAGGTTGCTTGCTTTCTTCGATTTTCTAGTTGATTTGCCTACCTTACAGACATTGTAATACTGCAGGACGGCAATAGATTTGTACACAGCTTGGTCGAGAATCTAGTAGGACGAGGTAGGCAAGCTTAGGGCAAGGGTTTCTTCTTACATTTGCGTTTAATTTATGGTTTCGAAGGAACTTTCTTGAAAAATTTGGGAAATTTTCTCCAAGATAGGCACATTCCTGAGTGCAGAAACCCATATTCATCCATATGGAAAAAAAATGAATGAAAAGAAGGAAAAATAAATCTCGGTATCCGAATGAAGGGCTACCGAACTGGTAGCAATTGTCTACCTTGCTACATGGAATAACCGCCCCCTGGACTTGTCAGCCTTCCTGATCACCTTCCTTTTCCTGATCTTCCTGAGCCTGACTGTGCCCCTGCTCTGATGTACAGCCTGATGATGTGCACCCTCACTCTGATGACAGCCTGACTGTGCCCTGCCTCTGATGTGACAGCCTGACTGTGCCCCTGCTCTGAATGTACAGCTTGACTGTGTCCCTGCTCTGAATGGACAGCCTGACGGACAGCCTGACTGTGCTCTCGCTCTGACTGTGCCCCTGCTCTGATAGACAGCTTGACTGTGTCCCTGGCTCTGATGGACAGCCTGACGGACAGCCTGACTCGTGCCCTCCCTCTGACTGTCCCTGCTCCTGATAGACAGCTTGACTGTGTCCCTTCTCTGATGGACCAGCCTGACGGACAGCCTGACTGTGCTCTCGCTCTGACTGTGTCCCTGCTCTGATAGACAGCTTGACTGTGTCCCCTGCTCTGATGGACAGCCTGACGGACATGCCTGACTGTGCACTCTAGCTCTGACTGTGTCCCTGCTCTGATGGACAGCTTGACTGTGTCCACTGCTCTGATGGACAGCCTGACGGACAATCCTGACTGTGCTCTACCGCTCTGACTTGTGTCCTGCTCTGATGGACAGCTTGACTGTGTCCCTGCTCTGATTGGACAGCCTGACGGACAGCCTGACGGGACAGCCTGACTGTGCTCTCGCTTCTGACTGTGTCCTTGCTCTGATGGACAGCTTGGACTGTGTCCCTGCTCTGATGGACAGCCTGACAGGTACAGCTGGACTGTGCTCTCGCTCTGACTGTGTCCCTCACTGATAGTCACGATGACTGTGTCCTGCTCTGATGGACAGCCTGACGGACCAGCCTGACTGTGCTCTCCACTGACTGTGTCCCTGTCTGATAGACAGCTTGACTGTGTCCCTGCTCTGATGACAGCTGACGGACAGCCTGACTGTGCTCTCGCTCTGGACTGTGTCCCCCTTGCTCTGATGGACAGCTTGACTGTGTCCCTGCTCTGATAGACAGCCTGACCGGACAGCCTGACTGTGCTCTCGCTCTGACTGTGTCCCTGCTCTGATAGACAGCTTGACTGTGTCCCTGCTCTGATGGACAGCCTGACGGACAGCCTGACTGTGCTCTCGCTCTTGACATGTGTCCCTGTCTGATAGACAGCTTGACTGTGTCCCTGCTCTGAGGACAGCCTGACGGGACAGCCTGACTGCCTATGCTCTCGCTCTGACTTGTCCCTGCTCTGATAGACAGCTTGACTGTGTCCCTGACTCTGATGGACAGCCTGACGGACAGCCTGACTGTGCTCCTCGCTCTGACTGATGTCCCGGCTATGATGGCAGGTTCGAGGGCCTGGTGGTAGCGCGTCAGATTTACTCCTCAGCAACGGAGCGGGAAGGCGTATCGAGACGCGAGCGTCAGCTTCAGATGAGGAGCTGCAGGAGCAGCAGATGGTGCTGTCGTCCGTGGGTCACACGGAGCCGAGGCCAGACAGGAGCCCGTTGAGTGCTCTCCAACCGTCCGTACAGTCGCCACGCCGGCCGCAGCGACCCGCTCAGGTACCCGCGGCAGTGTGGCAGTGCATCCCGTCCTACAGGCACATGTCGGCCGATAGGACCCTCCTAGCCGCGACACGGCCCAAAAGCTGGCTTTGGCAGCCTGAAAGACAATGCAAATGAGTATGTAGGGTCATTTTTGGTGCGCTGATTTCCAATATGTATCTCGAGCGAGATAAGAAAGGAAAATAGGAGGATGCAATAACCCAAAATTAAAGGAAAAATAGGGGTTACCTTCAACATTAGTTTTAAACAGAGATAGCAGTTTTGTACCGCGTGTTGGGAAACCACTATCTGCAGGTTTTCTTGACTGAAAAAGACTCTCCAGCGAGATATATTTGAGTTTTTGGCGAAGGAATGCGGTGGCTGGCGAAATTATGTTGACTGGTCCTAGGCCCGGGCAGAGGGCTATACCATCAGCCAATCAGCTTGCAGCTGTTGCTATAGCAAAGCGAATTCGCCGGGCCGCCCGGTTGGCACATCTCCAATGCGAGTCTATCTTTACGCGACTACTTTCGAATCTGATTGACTGAACCAATTTTTTCCATCGCGTGACAGTCAGGGACTCTGACTCAGAGAGTATGCATATAGTTTGATAAAACAATAAAAATGTGCGGCCTTCTGTCCTGATTCGGCGCGTATAAGGTCATTTTTGACAATATAAAAAGGAATTGTATTAAAAATATAAATCAAATCGTGTGTGGTAAAAAATGTCCAAGGAGAACTATTTCCTTTAATGGTCACGCCTCAAATCAAGCGTAAAGCGTAAGCTAAATCCATACTGCTACATCCACTAATAATAGCGACGGCTTCCGGGGCGGCGATTCCCGGGGGGGGCGGGGGCAGCCCGCCCCCGCTGGCAATATCAAGCGGGGGCAAACTATCTTTTTGCCCCCCCCCACCCATCATCCGTATTCGAAAATGACCTATCCTTTACATATATGGTAAAAATGATGAGCATTGCAAAAGTTTAAAATAAAAAATAAAAATATACTTCATATGGCAGTAAAATATGGTAGATTGTACTTGAGGCAAAAGGGACGCAACGCAAGCTTAAAACAATATTAGTAATATAGTATATAGTAAATATAGTATATTGTATATAGCATGTTATAAAATTATTATATCATGGAACTGTGTCCAGAAATATGATTCAATCTTTACAGCTGAAGCTATTGATAAACATAAATTTCACTCCACGTCTATATGCGCTCGCAGGCGCAGAATCCAGGGACATAGCTGGATTGACTATTGTAATACTGTCCGACGAGCAGTGTGGGATTCCGAACACACATTCCGTAGATCACGCTATCATACACGCTGACGAATTCCATACGGTCTTCAATCGATAATTGGGACATATGCCTCTATAATGCATCGACTTCACCGTCTTGGGGGGGCAACGGCCATGCCCCCCCCCCATACCGTTCAGGGGGGAAACTATGCCCCCCCCCCCCCCCCCCAAGACGTGAAGGTATAGTACATGCTTAATTTGCGTTTTTATAACTGTTTCTGGCAAATTTGGCAAAATTTGGGATTTGTGTTGTGCAAATTTGGCAGCGCTGCGCGCCGCTGTTTTTCCGCTATTCTAAAAAAAAAAACAGGGGGGGGGGGGCAAAATGACAAATAACCCCCACTAGGGCGAGGGGTAATTTATAAGTTAACAATTATCACGGTACTTCCGGTTACAACGGCGGAGGGCGGAGAGGGTGTTCACTGTTCAGTGAGGTGGAGAAGACTCCCATCCTCTCTCCGAGCGGCAATGAACGAGGCTCCGGATGACGAGGCGCTGATCATGTGCGAAGCCCACCGCGAGACCTATATGTCTGACCTATACGGATGACATTATATGTCATCCGTCAGCGAAGTCGTTGACTTCTTTGCGCGATCGGGGAGTCGCCAGCTAGATTATTTCAGGCTGCCGCTGCCTGGCTGGCTGCCGCAGTTTCTGCCATAGACTGTAATGGCAGTAATATGAGAAAATGCAGCCTTTACCGTAGTAGGTAACGGTTACTTCGTCTGCGTGTGTCGTATATATGGGACCCGCCGAGATGCGGCAAATGGCCTCGAGGTCTGGGAGCAGGGACATATTTTTTCTTCTTCAAGAACCTTGGCAACGGAAGTTGATCATCCTATCCGTATGCGGTGCATAGATGGAGGTAGCTAAAGTTTCTTGAAATGCATATTGAGATTTGACGCCATAATCGGGGTCATCTAACATCTGTATTATTGTTTTGAATGGCGGAAGTGCGACTGGTTCGATCATGTTTGACGTCCTGCGCCTTTAGCTCTTTTTTTATCGGAGCGCAACAGATAACAACGACAAACATTTGTGCAGCGAAACGCGTATTCATTTTTCCGGTCGGACCATCCCCTCGGTTTACTATCCGAGATTCGGAGCTGGAAATTCTGAAGAAAACTGCCATTTATTTGATGCTCCAAGTTCTGTTGTAAATTTCTATGGTAGCTTCTTTCCACTAAAATTTTTTTCCTTGACCGTAAAAAAAATGTTAAAATCTAAGATACACTTGTTTTTTTTGCAAGGGTCGTCGATCCCTGTAGCAAAAAGTAGTTGGTCCCGAAGACGAACGGCATGGATCCCGTCCTTGCTCTTAAGGGTAACGCCGGCTTGATTCAGCGTACATTTTCATGTTTTTTTCCCCTTGCAGACGGAACGATAACATAGGTACACTTTTTTGATATCCCAAAAGGTCGAAAAGCTGAGAGAGAGAAAAAAAAAATATTAGAAATCGTATGGTTGCAACATAAAGTGGCCCAAATCCGGGGAGATTTTCGAAAATTGGCGCACCTAGGTAAGATCCGCTCAAACTGGTTGCCCCTCCCCCCCCCTCCCCCACCCTCACAAACGGCCGGCTGGATCCGCCTTGATGCGCCGAACATATTAACAAGGAACGACTTGAACTTTGAAACATCAATAGTTGGCTACTGAAAACGGGTCTTGTTTTCTGGTAGCTATTACATTGCAATTGTATGTTACCCTACCTTAATTTCCGGGCTCTGGCAACCCTGATAGATCGCCACTCTAAATCACGATATATCATCATCATCACCTTTAATTTTCTTTAAATCCTTCAACCTATGTGTTTTAAGCTATGTGACTACGTGAACTGAATCAGGGACGTAGGCCACGGGGCCATGCCCCCCCCCCCCACCCCCCCCCCCCCCCCCCCCCTCCCCCACCCTGAGCCATCCAGTTTACACTAGATAAAATGGGATTCCGTCAAGCTTTAACATTAAGTCTATGGGCGTTGCATGGAAAGAGTCGAGTTTTGAAATATCCCCGGACTGCATCCCCCCCCCCTCCTCGGGCCAGGTGAAAGGTATTGTGGCCCCTCCTGAGCAAAATCCTGGCTACGTGCCTGAACTGAATTGATCGAGGTCTTGCCCCCCATGTCAAAATAAAATCCGCCGCCACTGGACGGCTTACATTCCAAGCTAGTGTGCGAGTACCTATCATCAGGGCTGCGGAGTCCGGGAGTCGGAGATGGAGTCGGAGTCGGTCAGAGTCGGTGATTTCGGCCGGAATCGGAGTCGAAGTCGGAGTCGGAGTCGGGCAAAATGTTGCCGACTCCGACTCCGGCAGCAGCGCATGGTTCAAAATATTTTCCAGGTGCATTTTAGTCAACCACCGGTGCGGTGGCGATGACTAAAAAACCATGCCCGTTCGACTTCGCTTCGATTCCCCTTGCCATTTAGCACGCGCCCCGGAAGGGCCTCTGGGACTTACACGCATTGGAAGGGGGGGGGCGGGTTCCGCCCCCCACCCCATATATATCGGCCCCCATAAGAGCTAACAATAACAAAATGTGTAGGGTAAAGGGAGGTTATGTGGGGGAACTCTGTTTTGTGAAATTTAATGACTATCTTCAAGGTCAAAGGAGGTCAGATATGCTAAATTGTGCTTGTTATGCGCCAGGGGCGGATCCCAGGATTTTCTAAGGCAGGGGGCTTCAGGCCTGAGGGCGCATATTTCCTCGGTGACGGGGGCGGCATGGTTGCCTTCCGAGGGCGGCATAATGCCTTCCGAGGGCGGCATAATGCGTTGTGAGGGCGGCAAGATGTCTTCTGAGGGTGCCAGGGTGCCTTCCAAGAGTGCTACGATGCTGTTGGTAGACGCAAGGGCGCCCTGGTGGCCTCCCGAAAACGCTACGGCGCCTTCGGCGCCGGCAAATCCTATGCAAAAATGGCACCGCGGCGCCCTCGGGCATCCCGGCGCCTTCGGCGCGGGATGCCCGAGGGCGTCGTTTTCTAAGCAGGGGGCTTCAGCCCCTACGCCCCCCCCCCTGGATCCGCCCACTGTTATGCGCTCCAATTGGCTTGATATTGTTATGGAACGCAGTGATTGGATGTATATGTTACAGAACGTTTGCGAAATCCGTATAGTTGCAAACAAACTAGTATAATTGCAAACGTCCTGGTGGGTCAGTATAGTCGCATACGTAGGTACTAGTATAGTTGCGAACGTCCCTAGGATGGAGGAAACTGTCCTACCGGTCAGTATAGTTGCATACTACTGGGCTGTCTAGTACGTTTGCAACAATACTAGTCGTTTTCACGAAGGATTATTGCGCTGAGAAGTTTCTGAAAGATTCTGAAAGTTGTAAAAATTATACAACTTTTACATGCGATTTGGCTAGAAATGTCCCTCATAATTTTGTAATATGTTGGTCAGAAAACAAATATGTTGACAAAATTACGGTTTGGTGGTATTAGCCGTTTTCACGAAGGATTGTTGCGCTGGCAAGTTTCTGAACGATTCTGACAGTTTTGAAAATTTCGACGATCCATTCCTTAACTACACAACTTTTTCAATGCGAATTATGCTAGAAATGTTCCTCATACTTTTTTGAATATGTTGGTAAGAATAAATATGCTGACGCAAATTGCGGTTTGGTGGTAATAAGCCAAAATAAGTGTTACAGATTACGTCTGGTCAACCGGCCTGCCCGTAAGGTGCTGCCACCTATCAGCGGTGACCGGCACGGACACAGTGCGGCAGCGCCGAGAGGTGACAGCACCTTACGGGCAGGCCGATTGACCACTCATGACCAGCGTAAAAAGCAACATTATTTTGCTTATTTCTACCAAACCGCAATTGTGTCAACATATTTATTCTTATTTCTTACCAACATATTACAAAAAAAAAATATGAATAACATTTCTAGCCAAACATCACATGTAAAAGTTGTGTAGTTTAAGGAATG
>JAXIVJ010015037.1:25000-30000 GCA_036785665.1 Chirona hameri
AAGTCGCAAATCTTTCACAAAATGTTGTACCTAAGCTGTGTCTTACCCCTTCCTCCACCCCCCCCCCCCCCCCCCCCGTTGGCTACGCGGGTGTCGGACGCTCCCCCAATCTTCCTACCAAGCGTTGTTTAGCACGTGCATTTGATAGAGATGGACAGTGGACAATGAAGCTCCCTCGTAACTTTTGGACAATATAAAAATAAACGAGTTTTTCGAACCAAATTTTACAAAATCGTGAATAATTGAAAACGGCATGAATTGTAATGGTGCAAATGGACGTGAACGACCGAAAATGGTGAAATCAGCCGTGCCGAATCTTTCAGTACATTGCAACTGTACTAGCATTGTTTGCAAACATACTGGACAGGCGACAGCCCAGTTTATGCAACTATCCTGACCGGTCAGGACAGTTGCATCCATCCTAGGACGTTCGCGTCTATACTAGTACGTATACAACTGTACTGACCCACCAGGACGTTTGCAACTATTCTAGTTTGTTTGCAACTATACGTATTTCGCAACGTACTGTAACATATATACCCCGAACATGGGCTTAAATGGTTTGTTAGAAAGTCGAATGATACAATAGGGATGATAGAAATTGCTGGTCATTAATTGGACCCTAATGACCAGAGACTCGGCCATGACAGGCGTACTTCGCCCTGGGGAGCGGGGTCGCCGGACATTGATCACAGGTTAGGGAGATAACAGGGGATGAGCCGGCTCACAGAGTACCATTAGTAACTCGACGAAGTTATAATTCCCCCAGGACAGACGGACTGTCCGGGTGATCAACTATCTGCAACTGCGACACCGCAGACCTCAGGTCATTTACATATTAACATTTCATTGCCGGTCATTTTTGAGACATTTTGAAGTTTTGTTTTTACTTGGATGGCCTATGACTCAACAACTTCCTGGCCGATTTACATTTGTATTACTTTAGACGACGCGCCGTTTATCTTCTAGCAGGTACACCACAAATTATGCATATCCAATGGTAAAATCAGGATATATTTACACACACACACACACACACACACACACCACACACACACACACACACACCACACACACACACACAAAACACACACACACACACACACACACACACACACACACACACACACACACACACACACAACACACACACACACACACACACCAACACACACACACACACACACACACACACACACACACACACACCACACACACACACACACACACACACACACACACACACACACACACACACACACACACACACACACACACACACACACACACACACACACACACACACACACACACACACACACACACACAACAACTACACACACACACACACACACACACACACACACACACACACACACACACACACAACAAACACACACACACACACACACACACACACCACACACACACACACACACACACACACACACACACACACACACACACACACACACACACACACACACACACACACACACACACACACACACACACACACACACACACACACAACACACACACACACACAACACACACACACACACACGCACGCACGCACGCACGCACGCACGCACGCACGCACGCACGCACGCACGCACGCACGCACGCACGCACGCACGCACGCACGCACGCAACGCACGCACGCACGCACGCACGCACGCACGCACAGGCACCCACAGGCACACACACCCGCTCACACACCCGCTCACACACCCGCTCACACACCCGCTCACACACCCGCTCACACACCCGCTCACACACCCGCTCACACACCCGTTCACACACCCGTTCACACACCCGTTCACACACCCGTTCACACACCCGCCTCACACACCCGCTCACACGCGCACACACGCGCACTGTTTAAAAGCGACACATCTAGACCCGTAAATAAAAACTGTTTCTTCTAAGCGACACGTCGCCTTTGGCTGTAATATTTGCCTACGGTTCTGCGGTCCGCCACGGTACCCGTGAAGAAGCGTCATTCGTTAACAGTCAGATTTTGTATTGAACGATTTGAGCAGGCATGTAGGATAGGTGAATTATTTTATGGCGGCGAGACACGTTATTAGACGTTCAGGTTTCTAGTATGTCCTGTATCCATTGAGATTGAAGTCGATTTGATAAATGGCAATGTCAGTTAACATCAGTTATAGGCTGAATGGTCGAGAGCAAGAAGTGTACTTTGAAATAAATGTATGGTATCAGGTGCCACTTAAAATGTGAATATTCCTGTTTTCCGTATTATTCAGCATTATATTTAAACACTATATAATAAACGTATGTTGCTTTTGGAATTTCTTCAAATGTAACTTATTTAGATTTAGCGCAGAAATTTGTATTTCGAAGACTAGTCACCGAGAGGAACTTCAACCTTATGTTCGACAATTATTTTAGAATCAATTGTTTTGATAAAATCCGGTCCAAATACAACGGATTGGATTAGTTCATGAAGTTCATGAATCAGAGCATTGATTCGATTGGATCCAGTGGCTTCGTTCGATCAGTTCTACCTCTATCACTAGTTGTGAGGCTGAATAAACTGTTACGCATTATCCGGGTACCGAACACCAAATGTTAATGCTTAATGTCCACATACTGCGTATTTTCTTCTGTATGTGTATTTTATCCAGTATTGTTAAGTGATTGGAAGCAGTTTTCGTCACGGGCCCACCAACCCCCAGCCCGGCCCGGCCCAGGCCCATGAACACCAAGCCCAGGCCCGGATCAGGCCCGGCCAAATTCATAATATTGAGGCCCAGACCCGGTCTGGCCCGTTTAGATTAGGGACATCATTATTTTCACAAAATTTGCAATCATTATCCTAGCATATTTACTTGTATACTATAAATGTGAAACAATGAACCAACTATGCTAACCAAAAAAAAACACAGCCAGAGCAACAGTTAGCTGCTGGGTAAGTGAACTGCTGGTTAAAATATATTTTAGCTCTGACCTGAGCTTGTGCGACGCGCGCATTACTTCAAAATTGTCAGGCCCAGGCCCATCCAGAGCCCAGTGATTTCCTTAAAGTTGAGGCCCGGCACAGGCCCAGCCCATGGCTGATATGGCCAGCCCAGCACATGGCGAACTCCGCTGGGAAGCTCTGTGGTAGAACATTCAACAGGTGTCCCTTCGAGAAGCCCGTGTTTGTTTAAATGGAAATGCGGAGCTATGCGGTACAGCATCAATCAGGTGCTAGATTGGAGAGACATCTATTGGTTGGAAAAGGAACTAGCCTCTGAGCTATGCGGCACAGCATGCATCAGGCGTCCGCTTTGAGAGACATCTATGGGATGAAATAGAAACTACTGAGTTGTGCGGCACATCGTGCATCAGTCGTTCGATTCGAGAGACATCTATGGGCTGGAATAGAAGCTGCTGAGTTTTGCGGCACAGCATTTATCAGGCGCCCGCTTTGAGAGACATCTATTTTATTTTTATTTTTATAAATTTAGTCCGAATGTTTTGTATGGATGGATTTCCGAGGTCAGGACCCGCGCTAAGCAGAGCTTATTGTGCAGGTCCTGACCTCACCACCCGATCGCGCAATTCCTGTTGGCCGGCAGAATTTAGAGACGAAAGTTGTACGTGCCCGACATACCTGAACACGGTCCGCCCCGCTCACTGACGTCACCTGTCCTTGAGTGCGACCGCTGCCACCGGCCGCAGGCCATCCCAGTCAGGAGCAAATAGCGAGCGCCGAAGCGACTCGAACCCGGGCTGCCACTACCGGGATAGGTCAGAAGTCCAGCGCTCTCCCAAATTTGCGCTCCCAATATTGCATCCCATCTATGGGATGCAATATAAACTGCTGGGTTATGCGGCACAGCATGCATCAGGCGTTTGCTTCGAGAGACATCTATGGGCTGGAATAGACACTACTAAGGTATGCGGACAGCATTCATGAACCGTTGACTTTGGATATCTATAAGCTGAAGTCGATCATACAACTAAGAGACACTGTGTGCCGCCTGTTTCCCTAAGTGAAAAGATAAGAATTGGAAATGCTTGCTGATGTGAACGCTTAAAATGTCCATATTGAGCCGAGATATGAATTATAGATATGAATTAGCCGGAGCCCGGAGTCGATTTCGGAGTTGGAGTCGGAGTCGGAGCTACCTGAAAACTGATGGATTCCGCAGCCCTGCCTATCATACTAACCTGGGAACTCTGTTGGCGTGCTGGTGGGTTGGTCTTTCGCGGTGGGTAGCCTGGCACATGGGCAAGGACAAGCAGAAATCGCCGTTCAGCCACTCGCTGATAGTGCTTAGAAATGTAAGCTAACTTCGACACACGGCCTCTCACGTCTTCTTAATTTAGGAAATGAGAAACCTTGCGCTAGAATTTAGCGCCGAAGAAGAATCAAGATTCTCGCTAAATTGTATATCCAGGCACTCCAGTATATTCGTCACTGAAAGGCTCGAGAGTCGAGACACCGACACTAAAGCCTAACTCAGCAATATCGCGCCTGCTAATGCACATCCTTCAACCCTACTCGCGCACGACTGGTTGGTCGTGACCTGACCTGCTTCCCGGGTCACCTTATAGCACCGGCCCGGGCCGGACCCGACCCGAATTTATTTTAAAACGCATCCAAATTATAGAGAACATTTTTTTTTACTTTTTTTGACATTATAAAAGCCAGGTTGCCTTTTTGGAACAGCATATAAAGGGGAGCTAAAATATCTATATAATCTCCAAATCGCGTATCAGCGTGAATCGGCTTGCGCGCCGCGCCCAACACAGTGGCGCTCGGGCAAAATGACTTGAACTGTACTCAAACGGAAAGTGACTTTCCGTTTGATCTGGTACAGGATAATTGTTACTGTTTTTATGTAAATGGATTAAAACTCACTCTCTGTAATATATATATAAAAAGAGCCATTGCTCTCCCTGCCTATTAAGCGCGGGCTGCTGGACTGAAGGAAGGCGCATTGAGAACCTATGGTAGGTTGCGAGAGGACGGGAAAAGTCCT
>JAXIVJ010015038.1:0-30000 GCA_036785665.1 Chirona hameri
ACTGACGCAGGTCATCCCAGTCACGGGTAAATAGGACGAGTTAGCACGAGTCGCGGCGCCAGCCCCATGCATCAACTCGAACATCTCTCCCTGCCAACTCTTCTTGGTGCAAGAAGAAGTCAGGCGGGCGCGATTGTCAAATGCGCTAAGGGGAAGGACTTCAACAAGCACCGCAACGACGTGGCTACGATGAAATTGGACGAGAGGCGCCTCTTCGTCCGTGGAAGATGGAAGCGTCGGCTTCTGATGGAAGTGGTAGACAATAATGTCTACCACTTCCATCAGAGATAGATGCAGGCAGAGATAGAGCTGGGTAGATTTCGGCAGGTCAGAGATGAGGAGAGAGGGGGGGCTGATTTGGGCATTTTGGCAGGTCAGAGAGGAGAGAGAGGGGGGGGGTATATTTCGGCAGGCCAGAGAGAGGTGAGTGACCTAGCCGTGACAGAATTAGTCACATCCATGATCGCACTCGAATATATGTGCTACTGACGAAAATGCGTGCTACTGACGGACGGCATACCTACATGTGAGAGTGCTATACAAATAAATTCGGTATCATTAAAAAAAAAAAAATGTTTTTCGAAGTGGCAAACTGCAAATGAGTAAGCGTAAGATAATTAAAAAAAATTGCAGGAAGATGTATGTTATTAATTAACATTTAACGCCCCTCTAGACCCATGGGATCCATGGAAATTTTGAGTTTTTGACTCCCAAAAAAATCGTTGTCGAGAGGTATTTGTCACAACATACAACATCTATATTACTATTTGATAAGCGTCTGTCTGTCTGTCTCTCCGGAACGAATTTAGCACAGTAAAGCGGCAGTTCTACATTGCAGTCCCACATTGATATAAGCACGATATGCACGTGATTTGAAGGTTTTCGAACGAGTTTACGGATACTACCGAGTAGTGTATAATTCGTACATTTCCGACGCATTTGATACGATAGTTACAGACAGTTTTAGGTTGTGCAGTTTTGGGCGAAGGTTTGTGCTGTAACTAACATAGAAGGAGGGGTTAAAAAATATTTTACCGTACAAAAACAGTCTACGGATACGAGTTTTACATCGCTTCACTCCAGTCGAAAGCCAATCAGATCCGACTCCGGATACTACAGTGTCACACCCAATAAGAAGCAACCACGGAATCACTGCGAAACGAAGGTCATTGACATACGGTACGGCATATATCAATGAACATATACGTTAATACCACGGGTATAATGGGTGAGTGCCGGCTATAACGGGGTTATCACGTGTTACATAGGGGCACAACGGGTATTACGGGTGTATGTCGGGCACCGTAGGTTTTTGACGGGTACTTCGGGTGTATGACGGGTACACAAAACATATTATAGGTACGACAGGTGTCACGGGTAGTACGGGTTATCAGTCCCTTATTGCCTATCACTGGCTTGCACCACCACTTGACGCCAGTAATCGCTCAGCGAAGCGGACGGGTTAGCACTAGTACTGTACTGTTTTAATTATGTGGGCCCCCTTGGCTACGAGGGTCCCTCTGATCCCATTTGTCCCCCCCCCCCCCTGGGAGAAATCCTCCCTACGCCCCTGGTCCCATGTAGGCCAGAGGGGGTCCTATGGAGGTCAGAGGTGCCTCTGAAGAAGTCCAGAAGCGGCCCTCTGGAAGCCAGAGGGGAAGTGAGAGGAGCCCTATGGAGGTCAAAGGCCCCTTCTCAAATAGAGGCCCCTCTCAAATGGAGGCCCCCTAAATTTCGACTTGCCCCCCCCCCCCCCCCTGACAAAAATCCGTGGCGCCGCCCCTGCGCGCGACCACCACATGTCAGTACCTTCTCGTCTGAGAACCCTTCTTAACCCTATTTGTAACAGGGGGGGGCGGATTCCGCCCCCCCCCCCCCTCATGTTTTTTGCAGATATCTTCAGAACGGCTAGAAGCAGGCCCATGAAATTTTGGGACTTTTCATAGAATTGAACTCCGCATTTGGAGTCAAAATTTTGAGTTCTTAACCTGAACAGAGGCGGTTCCAGGGCACAGTTTTGGGTGGGTTCGGAGGCGACATTTGGCGATAATACGGAAATGCGATCTTCACGGTTTCTTCCTAACTGCATCAAGTATGAAGGAGTTACATCGGCTTACGGTGATTGCAACAAGTGCAAATTAGTTGATGTTAATGAAATATCATAAAAATTGCATGGCAGAGGCGGTTTCAGGGGCTTGAAAAAGGGGGGTTTCCAGGAAGTATTCAATGCTTGGCGGGAAGCCAATAGAGCGATGTAAGGGACATTTATAGCTATCAAGATGTAAAAGATAGCTTCTGCTTCCATTATTTGCATGATTGATTACATATAGAGTTTCAGGGGCGTTTTCAGGCACATGAAAAAGGGGGTGACTGACATGGTGATGACGATATGTCAGCGATAACGGCGCAATAGGCGTTTAGCTTATAATGATATATGCAAATATGAGACCAGAAAAGGGAATACAGTCATTTGTTTGCAGAGGCGCGCTCAGGAATGGAAAAAGGGGGTCATATTATTGCAAGGAAACTAAGAGGCATGGGCGTACAATGACATAACATACTGCAATTTTCGGATGAAACACGCACCACAGGCTACTCTACGAACGATTATAAGATAATAGGCGAGTCCAGGTAGGGTAAAAAGGGGGGTAAGCAATGTGAATTGAAGTTGTAAGTGAAATAGTCACTGTTGACTAGTTAGTATCATAATAGCGGATAATATACTTATCAAAAGGTCTTGCGCCGCCCCAGTTTGGATCCTGGATACGCCTATGATGAAGTACAACATGCAAAAAGGAACTATCTACGATCAGTAACATATTTATAGTGCTGGGTAGCAACTTGTCTGCGGTTAATACTTTTTCCCAATTTTACCCCCTTTTTCACTAACCTGGTACCGCCTATGGCAAAAATATGATTTTTAACTGTTTTGTCTAATGTCTCAATCACATACGATTTCATTTATCAAAAAAACAACATCAAAAAATGGTTTTATTACGCATTTACTTCACCCCCATATTGAGTGACCTGCACACGCCTATGATTTTTGAATTTTCAAACGTCACCGTCATATATCAATTTCCGATTCAATCTCTATCGATTCCTATTAGTTGTGTTAAAGGGACATTCCCACCTTAACACTAGTTTTGAGTTGAGATAGCTAAGTTAGTGGCCATAGAGCGAAACTTAGGGGGGTAACATTGAAAACAAACACAGTTATCTGGTCTAAGAGAAATTCAATTGTGATTTTAAAACTTGGGCCTTAGTAAGGCCCACCCTTATATGGAGTTTTGTACCGATGACGTCAGCTCTCGTTATGGCCGGGTGTACTTGTTTAGAAAGAAACTTTGATTTTCTATGATCGCGAATCGCGATGTTTGATTGTTGATTGATGTGTTACGCCGTGCCATCAACATTTGACCAGTTTTAATCTTTTTAAGTCAATAATTTCCATTTAAGAGCAATCAGGTATGCATCGAATGCCCTATGTTGTGTGTGGCGAATCAAATATTTATACTACGGTGTACAGGTGAGCATGGGTGGAGCTTCCCAGAAAACGTTGGTGGGGCAAATTGGCCGGATGTTTTACATTATTGAGGTGAAAAATTGTCATATTAATGCCAGGAAACCTTCAAATCTGACAAAAGTTGGTGGGGCATAACACAAAGTTGGTGGGGCAGTGGCCACACCATGTGAATAGGAAACTCCATCAGTGCAGGTGAGTCGTCATGCTATTTCATTTACGAACAGCCAACCAGTGGCGGATCCAGGGGGGGGGGGCGTAGGGGCTGAAGCCCCCTGCCTTAGAAAACGGCGCCATTTTTGTATAGGATTTGCAGGCGCCGAAGGCGCCGTAGCGTTTTCGGGAGGCCGCCAGGGCGCCCTTGCGTCTACCAACAGCATCGTAGCACTCTTGGAAGGCACCCTGGCACCCTCAGAAGACATCCTGCCGCCCTCACAACGCATTATGCCGCCCTCGGAAGGTATATTGCCGCCCTCGGAAGGCATTATGCCGCCCTCGGAAGGCACCATGCCGCCCCCGTCACCGAGGAAATATGCCGCCCTCAGGCCTGAAGCCCCCTGCCTTAGAAAATCCTGGATCCGCCCCTGCAGCCAACGGCCCAACAGATTCCTATTTTCCTATCAACGTATTCACTAATTATGCTGTGATTATCGTTTCAAATATCACAAGAGCATAAGCCAGACAAAAGGTAATTTGTTTAGCATTAGGATAAATCATTTGGGTAATCAGACGCCTATGACGGATACCTTTGCACAACATTGAGTGGGAAAATGTGCCACATGCCAATATTTTAAGATTGAAAAGAAGGGTTTGACACATTAAAAAAATAAAAGAAGGAAATTGTACTTTTCTGTTACCCTGAGGAGGATTTCAAAACACATTTCACCAAATAAAAGTTGCTTGTATTGTATACAAAATGCTGAAACATGCCAATTTTCTGCATTTTTGTCTTCACATTTGGCAGGGCTATGCCCACTGGTATTCCACTGCAACTGTATCCGCCAGTGGTGTTCTATCAATATGTTTGCTAGTGATGATGTTCATTGTTCAGTGAGCAAAATTATAAATTATGGAAATGTAAGGTTCTTTGACCAAAAATGATACAGGTAGGTAATCTTCGACTAAGGCAGGTACCTGTCAGTGCGCCGTGTAATTCACAGTATGGCAGCATATGGTAACATCATAAAAGCAGCTGCATTGTGCACCACGGCAAAATTTCCATATTTCTGCTGAAGAAGCCGTTAAACCTAACCAGGGTGTGTCAGGAAACAATTATAATAACATAATCAAACCTGACCTAACCTTTACAGCAATTACGGTTGCAGGGACCAACATTTGAACAATCTGCTCACTGCGCTGCAGTCCTACTGGATGGAATCTGTTGCCCCCAGACCCCCAGACCATCTTGTAGACAAAACCTAACCCTACAGCGATAATAAGTTGTCCGATGTATTAATGCAACCTAACCTAACCTAACATATTTATAATAATAAAGGCTTCATCAGAAGACATGGAAATGCTGCCCTGGTGCACAATGCCTCTGTTTTTCTGATGTTACCATGTGATGCTGTGACGTCATACTGTACATAACATGGTGCACTGACATAAAGTGTGTTACCCTGTGTCTTACCCCATGTGACATGCCGCTGCATCAGCTGACCCTGTGTGACCTGTCACTGTGTCTGACCCCGTGTGACCTGCCACTGTCTGACCCTGTGTGACCTACCACTGTGTCTGAACCTGTGTGACCTGCCATTGCGTCTTACCCCGTGTGACCTGCCACTGTATCTGACCCTGTGTGACCTGCCACTGTGTCTGACCCTGTGTGACCTGACACTGTGTCTGACCCTGTGACTTGCCATTGCGTCTTACCCCGTGTGACCTGCCACTGTGTCTGACCCTGTGTGACCTGCCACTGTGTCTGACCCTGTGTGACCTGTCACTGTGTCTGACCCTGTGTGACCTACCACTGTGTCTGACCCTGTGTGACCTGCCACTGTCTGACACTGTGTGACCTGCCACTGTCTGACACTGTGTGACCTACCACTGTGTCTGACCCTGTGTGACCTGCCACTGCGTCTTACCCAGTGTGACCTGCTGCTGTGTCTGACCAGTGTGACCTGCCGCTGTGTCTGACCCGTGCGACCTGCTGCTGTGTCTGACCCATGTGACGTGCCGCTGTGTCTGACCTGTGTGACCTGCTGTGTCTGACCCGTGTGACCTGTTGCTGTGTCTGACCCGTGTGACCTGCTGCTGTGTCTGACCCCTGTGACCTGCTGCTGTGTCTGACCCTGGTTGTTGTACGCTGGTTGTTGTACTGTATGTTGGTGTGGTCGTGCCATGACCCGAGCCCCCCCCCCCCCCCCCCCATGAGCTGACCGCCCATCTACCCACAGGCAGTGAAGAAGCGTCTGCCCCAGTCCGAGTCGGAGCCGAGCTCAGCGGCCAAGCGTCCCTCGGAGGAGGCAGGCAGAGCTGGCCAGCTGACCGAGCGCAACAAGGTGGCCGCCCGCTTCCGGCCGGCCTATTTCCCTTCCCTTCACCTGCGTTTTTGCCTGAAGCAGATCGTTCTCATTTAAATAATCTGGATGGCTGTGTTGTACGGTGCCTTTTTTATTTTGCTCGGTAAAGGCTGAATAGGGACACTGTCGTGTGGTTTTGGTAACCAAAGGATGCATTTTGTCGCATTATTCGTGAAGGAAGCACATTTCGGTTTGATAATAGTTGATCAGGTTGTTGCATCTGGCTAGTCAAGGGTGGGCACAATGTCGTGTATGATACTGTTAACTGTTTCCTGCACTGCGATACGAAAATAAATGTAGAAAGCATTACACTGTCTGCGAAATAAAATCATCAAGAATAGAAATCGAAATATCAAACGGAAGATTTCGTGATCAGTGTCCTAAGTATGCTGTATGGTCTGTACTCTGTACACAAATTTTCAGCGAAATCGAGATACACGGCGGACCTTCGTATGTATGACCGTCCGTATTTCGTAAGATACGAAAATCCAAGACCAAAACATTGGATTCGTGAACAGCGCATCGGATATGGTTTGTGGACCAATTTTCAGCGAAATCGAGATACCCGGCGGACCTACGTATGCATAGGCGTAGGAACAGGGGGGGGGGCAGCCGCCCCCCCCCCCCCCCCAACATTTTTGATTTTACCATTACGCCTATGGGCGTTGCATGGAAAGAATCGACTTCAGAATGCCTCCGGACCCCCCCTCCCCTCCCATCTTGAACATAGTTCCTACGTCCCTGTTCGTATGTATGTATGACCGTCCGTATTTCGTAAGGTACGAAACAATCCCAGATCAAAAACATTGGATTCGTGATCAGCGTATCGGATATGGTCAGTGTATCAATTTTCAGCGAAATCGAGATGCCTCAAATATAAAACTACATTTCGAATAAATCTGCTCCTAGTTTGACGGTGGTGTACGAAGACGCATACGTTTCAATGGTTGGTTTGTTTTGTATTCAAAGCGCCAGAATTGTCTCGAAAAAATGTGCCATACTTTGGCAGCGTAAAGGATTTCTATATAGCTCTCTAGAGCTCAATATGACGTCATCATACCAAATTTAAACAACTTAATTTTTATCAAGTTAAGTGTCGTTTTCGAGAAAAAACATATCACCATCGTTTTCAGCAGCACTTACTTCCTATTTCGGGTACAACCGGCGTATATTTGACAACTTTCAGAAAGGTGGCAATGTCCCTTTAAAATCGGTCGATAAACATGACAGCTATATTGGATCAAAAATATCACTAAAATTTGGATTTTTTGCCCCCCCTGTTGCCCCCCTATCCCAAATATATATTTTTGTATTATTTATAAATGTAGATCGTGTTGAGGGGAACCAAACACCGTTTCATTTTTGAAAATCGGACGGGTAGATCTCGAGATCTCCGGGGGGGGGGGCGGAATCCGCCCCCCCCCCCCCTGTTACAAATAGGGGTAGCCAGGAGCCTGTTACAAATAGGGTTAAAGGTTCTCGAACTAAGATTTCACAACCATATCAATGGAGAACTTCTAGAGGTTTGGGGGATTACCAGATCACCCCGTATAATCTAGGAGAATCCTTCTGACATTCTTTCGGTGAAAGTTTGAGACACTGTTGTGGTATCCAGCGTCTGGAAATGAGAACCCATGAAAGCTTCACCATTGCTTAACCCTATTCAGTGCGGGCGGCTAAAATTACGTTAACTTGCGCCCTGCGGGAGGGGGGGAGATAGATTCTGCCCTCCCCCCAGAGATCTCGAGAATCGTTAGATCGATTTCGATGGAGAAAACGCCATTCGATTCGTCATGACAAGATATTTCTTATAGGGTTCCGAAATTTATTTGTTGTTCAAAAATGGGGGGCCAGGAGGCAAAAAACGAACATTTTTGGTGTTTTTTGAAAGGTCATTGCGGCCATGTGGTTTGGCTGATTTGCATGCCCCAAACTTTTTCAGCTTCAAATGTACTGGCATTTAATATACCAAAAGATAAATACCAAAATCAAAAATAATAGGCATATTCAGGGGATGTAAATTGGGGGGCATTTTTTTATAACAAATGTGTGCTGTTCCTGATTGTTTGGGACGACATGAACGTCACATGCGGGTATTGCTTGCTGTTATTTGTTAAATGTAATATATTGCGCATAGGAGGATCCAGGAAAAGAACGTGGGGGGGGGGGGGCACCACGGGAATAACGCTTTTATCATCTTACTAATTTGAAGTTGGACCTAATTTGAGGTATGGTATCACCTCCCATTGTTTGTACCTGAGTGCGCCTCTGCCAACAAACATGTATAATCCCAGTATGTATGATGCATATTGCATTGAAAATGTTTCTGACGCATTTATTTCCCCGCAAACTACGAAGAAAGTATGCGCCGCACAACCACATTCGTAACACCCTCCCCAAAACAGGAGCCTGGCACCGCCTCTGCTGGCCCGATTTTTTTTCCGAGTTTCAAGACGCTAAGCCTAACGGTTTAGAAGCGGCAAGTGAAAACCACCGGGGGAGGGGGCAGAATCTGCCCCCCGCAGGGAATAGGGTTAATACTCATCCGATTACGCCTTGTTTGCCTCCGGCGATGTTGCGTAACTATTTGCTAGCACGTAAGAGAATATTCTCGCATTGTGCAAACATTTATGTGCCACAATTTTGCACACAATGGGGTATGTCAGTAAAATTTCCGCCGCCAGGGGCGCTGGGCAGCAATGTGACCCAAGCGGCGATTGCCGCCATTGGCGACAATGTATTAAGTCTCTGTTTGAAGGTGGCTCTAAAAATAGTTACAATCGAAAGTGCTAAAGGCTCACGTCTCATGTGGTTCGCTGAAGCTTTCTGAGTTTAATTCTGCCATTTGTTTGATGATATCAATAATTGGGGTTGCACAAAATCGCGGAAGTCGCCAAAATGCGTGGCGAACCGCCATAAGGGCGAGCGGTCCATCCAGCCTCAGCGGACGATCAACCATATCGACTCGCCGCGGCAGCCGTCGTCGGGGCTGCTGGCTGCGGCTCCAGGGCGGGCAATATTTCTATCCACCGTGGCTTCGGACCAAACAACAACAAAATATTGGTGGCAAACAACAATGGTTGTACATATTTGATTGTTAAACTGACAAACATTCATATATTTAATACAAAATATGGAAGAAAGGCTTTCACTGTGCATTAATTTCGATGTCACCACAGATGGAACTCACTGTTCGAAACACTGCTAAAAAACATACTCACCTTCGATTAAGCAGAAGATGGTATTGTCGACACCTGCGTATGACATCCTGCTGGAGCAGCACAGACCGCCATGCTCTCCAGAAAAAAATGAGGTAAATACAATACACAAACTTTCATATAAAATACGGCAGGACCAACGACTTGCTAAGTGCGGTGGCATATGGTCTAATTTTATTTCCTGCTCAGTGCCACTCCTTCAGCTCCTCTTGTTCCTTCTGCACCGCCTGCACCATCGCTCATTCCCATCACCATCTTGTGTGACCTTGATCGTATGATAAATATAAATAATGACAGTAAATTAAAATACTGCCGTTCACCCGAGCCGCAGCCCTCGCCACCGAAGACGACGACCGGCCGCGGCGAGATGACATGGTCGATCACCTGCTGGGGCCGGACGGCCCGCTCGCCCTTATGACGGCTCGCCGCGGATGGTTGACTTCGGGGCAATTTTGTGCAACCCCAATTATTTATATCATAAAAATGGCAGTATTTAACTCAGAAAGCTTCAGCGAACCACATGAGACTTGGCCCCTTGGCATTTTCCATCGTAACTATTTTTAGAGCCACCCTCAAACAGTGACTTAATGCATTGTCGCCAATGGCGTTGATCGCCTCTTGGGTCACATTATACATCAGCGCCATCTACATCTTTGTCAACTGACATACCCCATTGTAATACTACATAGCATTCCATTCCATGAACCCCGATCCGCTCAAGGCATGGGAGATTCCGAAAGTAGTATGCGCGATCGCCACAACTGCTGACTAATTAATGTTTCGGCGTCGTTAATGCAGGCTTTACCGATATAGAAACGCCCGTGAACTTTTTCCATATATATATATATATATATATATATATATATATATATATATATATATATATATATATATATATATATATAGTTTTTGGTTTGGTTAGGATAAGGCCGCTTCGGTCTACTTGGACCATTGCGCATCCATGGGATAAAGGAGAAGGGGTAAAGTGGGTCAAAATGGACGCCGACCGGGCAACCGCCCATGGACAGGCCCTTCCCCGCAGCGCGAAGCTGCGAGGAGAGTCCACGCCATGCAGACGGCCACCACTCCCGGGGGGGCAGCTCGAGGCCACCACATGCCCGGTGGCCAGCGACCACCAGACCCGGGGTAATGTGGGCGTGACTAAGGATGGACCGGCAGTCGGAAGGATCAAAGGGGATCTGATATATATATATATATATATATATATATATATATATATATATATATATATTCTGACTTTAGAAATGCTACTTAGTTTTGAAACCTAAGCATGGACTATATCTAAGCCATTCATTTTGTCAGATCTCATGACAACATCTCCCTTTGCATTGCTTTTCGCGACATTCCTCAACTTCAAACTGTCCTCCTACATGTTAAGATAATATTTGTTTTTGGTAAAACAATACGACACAAATAATTGTTCTTGATAGCGCCATCTGTTGAGCGGCACCTCAACTACAAGTACGGAAGTACGCATTCTGCTCACAAGTGTCAGGTTTCGAATAGTAGGGTACATCCGGGAACTTTTGAGAACCGTGTCGGTGCTCTTTCTGTCATTAAATTGGTGTCCGAGACCCCAATGGTATGGTTGTCAGCTACTGATGGTCCTCCAATGCATGCCCGGACACAAATATGTTCTCGATTAGGTTCTCTAAAACCACGGCGCGGACTGGACTCTCATCTCTACTGAAGGTTCTCCAATGCGTTGTCTGTAGACAAACATGTTATCGCTTGGGTTATCTAAACCCCGCAATGGACTCTTATCGAAACCCTTCCAGAAAAAGGTCTCAAGACGTGTTTTCAGTGTCTTTTATAGCATAATGTCGTATTCGCTTCTGTTCTGGCACTTCCGCTCTCAATATTCTGTTAAATAATTGTCTGGGAAAACCAAAATGACCTAGGTCAAAATCGTTTCCTAAATACCTTTAAAGGGAATGTTTCACCTTTATGAAAGTTGTCAAATATACCTACGCTGGTTGTAGCCGAAAATATGTAGTAAGTGCTGCTGAAAACGATGGTGATATTTTTCATTATTCATTATTGAGCCATAGACCGCCGCTGATTGGCTGACAAAGTAGGATTGGCTGACAAAGTAGCTGTCAGCCAATCAGCGGCGGCACTAGCCTAGACCCCATTTTGAAAAT
Source organism: Chirona hameri (assembly GCA_036785665.1). Taxonomy (NCBI): domain Eukaryota; kingdom Metazoa; phylum Arthropoda; class Thecostraca; order Balanomorpha; family Balanidae; genus Chirona; species Chirona hameri. Next base: position 11,429 of record JAXIVJ010015038.1, read on the forward strand.
GATAAATTTAATTGTTTACACACAGCTAAGTTTTGGGGAAAATGATCAGAGTATTTTCGACATTTCAATAACGGCCAAAGATAATGGCTATCTCAATTCAAATATAAAGGTGAAACATTCCCTGTTAGCCGCAGCGGGCCGAAAGCTTTTCCCAAAAGCACGTGCTAATGTTGAAAGGATATCTCGGCATATGGTAAAATGGCTATCGCAATAGAATTTAACGTTAAAATAACCATAAAACATGCGTCGCATGACTTTCGTAGAGCTCTTGCCAATGTTGTATACAAATAAGTATTTTCTTATCACGGGTTTCGAAAATAAGCGCTTTCGAGTAGAAGAAAAAACGAAAATCACAACATAATTATTACATATATTGATAGGAAAATAGGGACCTGTTGGTAAATGCAATAGCATGATTATAGAAAATAAAAACAACCAGACCCTCAAGGTTTATCTCTAAACAGGTACACAAGGTGGTGACGAGAGATGACGTCATCGGACAAAAATACAAAATATGGGTGGGCCTTACTAAGGCCCAAATTTATCAATCAAACTTGAATTTCTCTATGACCAGTCACCAGATACCTGCGTTTGTTTTAAATGCTACCTTCCTAAATTTCACTGCATAGGCACTAACTTGGCTATCTCAACTAAAAACTAATGGATGGGAATGTCCCTTTAACCTGGCATTGACTGTGAGGGGGTGCAAATATTGCCCTCTGACGAATATTTGCAATAGCTCCAACATCAAGAGAGCCATCATTGTAAAATTCCGTTTATCTCCGCAATATTTTATTTTCGTCTTTTGTGCAAAGCTGAAGCGATTTCGTCGAAAAATCGTTGGTGAATTGTGTATAGTCAAGGTAGTGACGTCAGGCGTCACAACACAAGAGTTTGGTGGGAAAGTTAGCTAAACTTGAACAAATCGCACCTATACAAAGGCGGAATATTGAGCAAAATGCTATCGAAGATGCCAAAAAGGAAAATTCTACAATGCGGCTATATCAGATTTCCAAAAAAAAAAATCGGTTTCAATCCTAAATTATTATTTGTACTTCAAAAAATACATTTCACCTGCAATCAAATGATTTTGAGCTAACCTTGACTAACCTTAACTTTTTTTTAACGCCAGTGGGCCAGTGGCCAGTTGTAAAAAGGGCTTTCAATATTAAATTCAACGTGAAAAAGGATCTGCAAAACGTGTGTCGCATGACTTTTGTAGATCTTTGTCAATAGGAACCTTTGCGACCGGAATTTTGCGCAAATATATTACAACTTTGGGAGCACTTTGAGTGATAATGGTCTCACTGCCAGGCTATAGATGTCGTATAGCTATGCCCCATGCACCTAAATACCTCAACTTTGACCTTTGACCTGACCGTAACCTGGCAATTGGCATGTGACCTTCATTAAATAATGAGTATGCTTTAGTTGGGAGATTCTTGTTTCTGGTTGGTAGTTATCTCTCGATTGCCACCTTTGGCGTTCGAAGCTATCATTTGTTCGGAAGATAACCAGGGGCAATATCCCCCCCCCCCCCCTCCTCCCAATGACATTCGGCTGAGACGGCAGTCAACGGCGTCGGCGGTTAAAATAAGTGATATGCTTAACACCAGTGGTAAAAGGAGGCATGATATGCTTAACACCAGTGGTAAAAGGAGGCATGATATGCTTAACACCAGTGGTAAAAGGAGGCATGATATGCTTAACACCAGTGGTAAAAGGAGGCATGATATGCTTAGCACCAGTGGTAAAAGGAGGCATGATATGCTTAACACCAGTGGTAAAAGGAGGCATGCTGCAAGCAAACAGGAGCTTAATCCAACTGTTCAGCCGGGCAGTTGACAAAATCCGTGCCCGGCCCGACCCCGGTCCAGGCAGCACCGGACTGCGGAGTCGGGCTGGGGCAGCTGAGTGGCGGCTGTACCGGGGCCGGCACGACCCCGGTCCAGGCAGCACCGGACTGCGGAGTCGGGCTGGGGCAGCTGAGTGGCGGCTGTACCGGGGCCGGCACGACCCCGGTCCAGGCAGCACCGGACTGCGGAGTCGGGCTGGGGCAGCTGAGTGGCGGCTGTACCGGGGCCGGCACGACCCCGGGCCAGGCAGCACCGGACTGCGGAGTCGGGCTGGGGCAGCTGAGTGGCGGCTGTACCGGGGCCGGCACGACCCCGGGCCAGGCAGCACCGGACTGCGGAGTCGGGCTGGGGCAGCTGAGTGGCGGCTGTACCGGGGCCGGGGCCGCTGCACTGGCTGTTTTGACAGCTGAGCCGCCGTCGCCGCTCTCCGGTGCCCTCTTTGTCGGCGTCGATGGGGAGCGTGCGGCGCCATTCAGCGCCTGGAGAGCACCACGTGGGGCCGCAGTGACGCGCCGTCACAGGCCGGACCAGTCCCTGATTCCCTGCAGCCGTACACACTGACAATGGCCACTCAATACACACACTGCAGGCAACTCGGCATTGGAAACACACTTTTTTTGCAAAGTGTGTAGCAAGTACATTAGGACATATAAGCATGGTTAGAGCAATATGCTAATGGAACGAGCCTTATGATCAAAGTGAAATGCAATGTCGAAGAAACAGATGCAGTGGCGGATCTATCGTAGGGCAAAATGGGCAGTTGCTCCCTTCCCTAAACGGAAAATATGTAGGAGAAAGTATGAGCTTGGCCCCCACCCCTAAAACACCCAGAATAACCAGTACAGGCGGCTTGAAGAACGATTCTTACTTTTACATCTTTCTGCCGGCACCGGAGCCCAAAGTTATGATGTGGTGACTGGTGAGTCGTGACAGAGACGTGGTGAGTCGTGACAGAGACGTGGTGAGTCGTGACAGAGACGTGGTGAGTCGTGACAGAGACGTGGTGAGTCGTGACAGAGACGTGGTGAGTCGTGACAGAGACGTGGTGAGTCGTGACAGAGACGTGGTGAGTCGTGACAGAGACGTGGTGAGTCGTGACAGAGACGTGGTGAGTCGTGACAGAGACGTGGTGAGTCGTGACAGAGACGTGGTGAGTCGTGACAGAGACGTGGTGAGTCGTGACAGAGACGTGGTGAGTCGTGACAGAGAGATGTTTTGAGTCGTGACTGAGAGACGTGGTGAGTCGTGACTGAGAGATGTTTTGAGTCGTGACTGAGAGACGTGGCGAGTCGTGACTGAGAGACGTGGTGAGTCGTGACAGAGACGTGGTGAGTCGTGACTGAGACGTGGTGAGTCGTGACTGAGAGATGTTTTGAGTCGTGACTGAGAGACGTGGTGAGTCGTGACTGAGACGTGGTGAGTCGTGACAGAGACGTGGTGAGTCGTGACAGAGACGTGGTGAGTCGTGACAGAGACGTGGTGAGTCGTGACAGAGACGTGGCGAGTCGTGACAGAGACGTGGTGAGTCGTGACAGAGACGTGGTGAGTCGTGACAGAGAGATGTTTTGAGTCGTGACTGAGAGACGTGGTGAGTCGTGACTGAGAGATGTTTTGAGTCGTGACTGATAGACGTGGCGAGTCGTGACTGAGAGACGTGGTGAGTCGTGACAGAGACGTGGTGAGTCGTGACTGAGACGTGGTGAGTCGTGACTGAGAGATGTTTTGAGTCGTGACTGAGAGACGTGGTGAGTCGTGACTGAGAGACGTGGTGAGTCGTGACTGAGAAACGTGGTGAGTCGTGACTGAGAGACGTGGCGAGTCGTGACAGAGACGTGGTGAGTCGTGACTGAGAGATGTTTTGAGTCGTGACTGAGAGATGTGGTGAGTCGTGACTGAGAGACGTGGTGAGTCGCGACAGAGACGTGGTGAGTCGTGACTGAGACGTGGTGAGTCGTGACTGAGAGATGTTTTGAGTCGTGACTGAGAGACGTGGTGAGTCGTGACTGAGAGATGTTTTGAGTCGTGACTGAGAGACGTGGCGAGTCGTGACTGAGAGACGTGGTGAGTTGTGACTGAGAGACGTGGTGAGTCGTGACTGAGAGACGTGGTGAGTCGTGACTGAGAGACGTGGCGAGTCGTGACTGAGAGACGTGGTGAGTCGTGACTGAGAGACGTGGTGAGTCGTGACTGAGAGACGTGGTGAGTCGTGACTGAGAGACGTGGCGAGTCGTGACTGAGAGACGTGGCGAGTCGTGATTGAGAGACGAGGCGAGTCGTGACAGAGACGTGGCGAGTCGTGACTGAGAGACGTGGTGAGTCGTGACTGAGAGACGTGGTGAGTCGTGACTGAGAGACGTGGAGAGTCGTGACTGAGAGACGTGGCGAGTCGTGACTGAGAGACGTGGCGAGTCGTGACTGAGAGACGTGGTGAGTCGTGACTGAGAGACGTGGCGAGTCGTGACTGAGAGATGTGGCGAGTCGTGACTGAGAGACGTGGTGAGTCGTGACAGAGACGTGGTGAGTCGTGACTGAGAGACGTGGCGAGTCGTGACTGAGAGACGTGGTGAGTCGTGACTGAGAGACGTGGCGAGTCGTGACTGAGAGACGTGGTGAGTCGTGACAGAGATGTGGTGAGTCGTGACTGAGAGACGTGGCGAGTCGTGACTGAGAGACGTGGCGAGTCGTGACTGAGAGATGTAGTGAGTCGTGACAGAGACGTGGCGAGTCGTGACTGAGAGACGTGGCGAGTCGTGACTGAGAGACGTGGCGAGTCGTGACTGAGACGTGGTGAGTCGTGACAGAGACGTGGTGAGTCGTGACAGAGACGTGGTGAGTCGTGACAGAGACGTGGTGAGTCGTGACAGAGACGTGGTGAGTCGTGACAGAGAGATGTTTTGAGTCGTGACTGAGAGACGTGGTGAGTCGTGACTGAGAGATGTTTTGAGTCGTGACTGAGAGACGTGGCGAGTCGTGACTGAGAGACGTGGTGAGTCGTGACAGAGACGTGGTGAGTCGTGACTGAGACGTGGTGAGTCGTGACTGAGAGATGTTTTGAGTCGTGACTGAGAGACGTGGTGAGTCGTGACTGAGACGTGGTGAGTCGTGACAGAGACGTGGTGAGTCGTGACAGAGACGTGGTGAGTCGTGACAGAGACGTGGTGAGTCGTGACAGAGACGTGGCGAGTCGTGACAGAGACGTGGTGAGTCGTGACAGAGACGTGGTGAGTCGTGACAGAGAGATGTTTTGAGTCGTGACTGAGAGACGTGGTGAGTCGTGACTGAGAGATGTTTTGAGTCGTGACTGATAGACGTGGCGAGTCGTGACTGAGAGACGTGGTGAGTCGTGACAGAGACGTGGTGAGTCGTGACTGAGACGTGGTGAGTCGTGACTGAGAGATGTTTTGAGTCGTGACTGAGAGACGTGGTGAGTCGTGACTGAGAGACGTGGTGAGTCGTGACTGAGAAACGTGGTGAGTCGTGACTGAGAGACGTGGCGAGTCGTGACAGAGACGTGGTGAGTCGTGACTGAGAGATGTTTTGAGTCGTGACTGAGAGATGTGGTGAGTCGTGACTGAGAGACGTGGTGAGTCGCGACAGAGACGTGGTGAGTCGTGACTGAGACGTGGTGAGTCGTGACTGAGAGATGTTTTGAGTCGTGACTGAGAGACGTGGTGAGTCGTGACTGAGAGATGTTTTGAGTCGTGACTGAGAGACGTGGCGAGTCGTGACTGAGAGACGTGGTGAGTTGTGACTGAGAGACGTGGTGAGTCGTGACTGAGAGACGTGGTGAGTCGTGACTGAGAGACGTGGCGAGTCGTGACTGAGAGACGTGGTGAGTCGTGACTGAGAGACGTGGTGAGTCGTGACTGAGAGACGTGGTGAGTCGTGACTGAGAGACGTGGCGAGTCGTGACTGAGAGACGTGGCGAGTCGTGATTGAGAGACGAGGCGAGTCGTGACAGAGACGTGGCGAGTCGTGACTGAGAGACGTGGTGACTCGTGACTGAGAGACGTGGTGAGTCGTGACTGAGAGACGTGGAGAGTCGTGACTGAGAGACGTGGCGAGTCGTGACTGAGAGACGTGGCGAGTCGTGACTGAGAGACGTGGTGAGTCGTGACTGAGAGACGTGGCGAGTCGTGACTGAGAGATGTGGCGAGTCGTGACTGAGAGACGTGGTGAGTCGTGACAGAGACGTGGTGAGTCGTGACTGAGAGACGTGGCGAGTCGTGACTGAGAGACGTGGTGAGTCGTGACTGAGAGACGTGGCGAGTCGTGACTGAGAGACGTGGTGAGTCGTGACAGAGATGTGGTGAGTCGTGACTGAGAGACGTGGCGAGTCGTGACTGAGAGACGTGGCGAGTCGTGACTGAGAGATGTAGTGAGTCGTGACAGAGACGTGGCGAGTCGTGACTGAGAGACGTGGCGAGTCGTGACTGAGAGACGTGGCGAGTCGTGACTGAGAGACGTGGCGAGTCGTGACTGAGAGACGTGGTGAGTTGTGACAGAGACGTGGCGAGTCGTGACTGAGAGAAGTTTTGAGTCGTGACTGAGAGACGTGGCGAGTCGTGACTGCGAGAAGCTTTGAGTCGTGACTGAGAGACGTGGCGAGTCGTGACTGAGAGACATGGTGAGTCGTGACTGAGAGACGTGGTGAGTCGTGACTGAGAGATGTGGCGAGTCGTGACTGAGAGAAGTTTTAAGTCGTGACTGAGAGACGTGGTGAGTCGTGACTGAGAGAAGTTTTGAGTCGTGACTGAGAGACGTGGCGAGTCGTGACTGAGAGAAGTTTTGAGTCGTGACTGAGAGACGTGGTGAGTCGTGACTGAGAGACGTGGCGAGTCGTGACTGAGAGAAGTTTTGAGTCGTGACTGAGAGACGTGGTGAGTCGTGACTGAGAGACGTGGCGAGTCGTGACTGAGAGACGTGGCGAGTCGTGATTGAGAGACGTGGTGAGTCGTGACAAGGAGACGAGGTGAGTCGTGACTGAGATATGTTTTAAGTCGTGACTGAGAGACGTGGCGAGTCGTGACTGAGAGAAGTTTTGAGTCGTGACTGAGAGACGTGGTGTGTCGTGACTGAGAGACGTGGCGAGGCGTGACTGAGAGACGTGGTGAGTCGTGACTGAGAGATGTTTTAAGTCGTGACTGAGAAACGTGGCGAGTCGTGACTGAGAGACGTGGTGAGTCGTGACTGAGAGACGTGGCGAGTCGTGACTGAGAGACGTGGCGAGTCGTGACTGAGAGACGTGGTGAGTCGTGACTGAGAGACGTGGCGAGTCGTGACTGAGAGACGTGGCGAGTCGTGACTGAGAGACGTGGTGAGTCGTGACTGAGAGATGTTTTAAGTCGTGACCGAGAGACGTGGCGAGTCGTGACTAAGAGACGTGGTGAGTCGTGACTGAGAGACGTGGCGAGTCGTGACTGAGAGACGTGGCGAGTCGTGACTGAGAGACGTGGTGAGTAGTGACTGAGAGATGTTTTAAGTCGTGACTGAGAGACGTGGCGAGTCGTGACTGAGAGACGTGGCGAGTCGTGACTGAGAGATGTGGTGAGTCGTGACAGAGACGTGGCGAGTCGTGACTGAGAGACGTGGTGAGTCGTGACTGAGAGACGTGGCGAGTCGTGACTGAGAGACGTGGTGAGCCGTGACTGAGAGACGTGGCGAGTCGTGACTGAGAGACGTGGCGAGTCGTGACTGAGAGACGTGGTGAGTCGTGACTGAGAGACGTGGCGAGTCGTGACTGAGAGACGTGGTGAGTCGTGACTGAGAGATGTTTTAAGTCGTGACTGAGAGACGTGGCGAGTCGTGACTGAGAGACGTGGCGAGTCGTGACTGAGAGACGTGGTGAGTCGAGACTGAGAGATGTTTTAAGTCGTGACTGAGAGACGTTGCGAGTCGTGACTGAGAGACGTGGCGAGTCGTGACTGAGAGATGTGGCGAGTCGTGATTGAGAGACGTGGTGAGTCGTGACTGAGAGACGCGGTGAGTCGTGAGCCAGGCCACTACATCTTCTTTGTGATTGTGAACTATTTACAATTACACATTTATAGGGGAAAGTGGAGGGAATTTGGATCACTGGGGTAGGAGAGACTGCTCTATTTGCGCCATTGTCATTATTGCACCACCCCCGACACCTTTAAAATAATGAGAGAAGGGCAATGAAAAAGGCATTATTGATATGTCAGAGATGCAAAAACTAAATAGAATCATTATCCGGAGGTCAAAAATGGAGTGGTGTGACGGCACGCCAAAACAAAATTACTTGATTTTAACCATTTTATGGGTGGTTTGCTCTATGTAATATAATATAATTATTATTTACCTATATCGATGTTGCAATGTATTTATAACAAACAAACGTTTATCCATTATTTAAGCTCAACAATGGGCTGGTACACGTTATTTTAAGCTAGATATAACCGCTGGTTTTGTTTACGTCACGCCCTCGCCATATTTGCGCCACTCATCTCGCGGCCTAATTGTGACAGGCAGAGGGACCAAAAGGGACTGACGATTACGGCCATTTGACGTTGCAATACACTTCTAACCCGGCTTTTTTCGTCCAGAATGCGGAACATGCCATAAGAACATTTTTTGTCCCATACAAATTAAAGTGGAAAGTACAAACTTAATGTCGTGTGTAATGCATGGAAATACCGTACAAAGTAGACCATTTTCGTCTTTCAAAGGCAATAAGTCAGTCATTTTTGACGATAGCGATTTAAACTTGGTACACATATTAATCGTATAAGTCGCTAGCATAACAGTTTTGGTTTGTTTTGATCGTTTGGATTTTTGGAAATATTGCCAAATAAAAATTTCGTCTTTGAATTTGTCAAAATTTCCAATATTTAACAAATAAAAACCCGAGACACCAATATAATAGCCAAGTCCATGATCAGTTATGTACAATCTTACAATTCAATTTATCTTCATTACTCTACTTTAAACAACATTTTGTTTGTTGTAAACCCCAATTTGTCAACAAAAAGTGTAGAACATGAGCTAATCCTGACGTCATTTGGAAATATTGCCAAATAAAAATAAAAAATGGAAATATTGCCAAATAAAAATTTCGTCTTTGAATTTGTCAAAATTTCCAATTGATGATCCATCATGCCATCATGACCTCATTTTCGTCCTTCGAAGAACATGTGTGGAATTGATGGGAAAGAAGGTACTGAAAGTTTAGTGATGGGTATTGGCATTACTTTATGGGATATTGCAAAATAACAAGAGGAAAAATAGAGCCCAGTAACTTGCTTGCTCACACTTGCTGAGCTGTTCAGTGTCTGTTCAGCTCATGTGCATAAATATTGAAAAACTATTTTTTTAATTGTTTTCTTTCGAGTGATGCTAAATTATTATCTGGCTGTTCAATCACAGTACAATCGGTCTGCGTGCAAAATTGTTGCTAGGCGGGTGCGAAATTGCTACATGTTAATTACATATAGCCACAAGGGCGGGTCCAGGGGGGGCAACGGGCCATGCCCCCCCCCCCCCCCCCAACAACAACAACAAGACCGTTCAAGGGGGGGGGGACTATGTCCCCCCCCCCCCCAAGACGTGAAGTAAAATGCATGCTATATTTGCGTTTTTAGAACGGTAATGGGCAAAATTGGCCAAATTTGGGCCATTTTTGCCAAATTTGGCGCCGCTGCGCGCCGCTGTTTTCCCGTTATTCTCGAAAATACTCAGGGGGGGGGTCAAAATGACAAATGACCCCCACCAGGACGAAGGGTAATTTATAATTTTAATAATTATCACGTTTACAGGTGCCCATATTTCATTATTTCTATCCAGCGCCATTTCGGCCAAGCAAGGCTACAATAGAACCAATCGGTCCAAATCCATTCTTTCTCCTGTAGGTCCTCGCCGTTCCTTCGGTTACAACGGCGGAGACGGAAAGGATGTTCAGTAAGGTGGAGAAGACTCTATCCTCTCTCCGAGCGACAATGACCGAGCTCCGGATGGAGGCGATGATCATGTGCAAAGCCCACCGCGAGACCTATAGGTCTAACCTATACGGATGACATTATAATGCCATCTGTCAGCGAAGTCATTGACTTCTTTGCGGGATCGAGAAGTCGCCAGCTATATTATTTCAGGCTGCCGCTGTCTGGCTGGCTGCCGCAGGTTTCTGCCATAGACTGTATGGCAGTAATATCACAAATGCAGTGTTCACCGTTACTTATCGGTTAGTTATCGTAGTTATCGGTATAGTTATCGGTTACTTCATCTGCGTGTGTCCTTTCTATGCCCGCCGAGATGCGCAAATGGCCTCGAGGTCCGAGAGCAGGGACATATTTTTTCAAGAACCTGGCAACGGAAGTTGATCATCCTATCCGTATGCGGTGCATAGGTGGGTAGCTAATGTTTCTTGAAATGCATATTGAATTTGACGCCATGATCGGGTCATCTGTATTATTGTTTTGAAAGGCGGAAGTGCGACTGGTTCGATCATGTTTGACGTCCTCGCCTTTAGGTATTTTTTATCGGAGCGCAACAGATAACAACGGCAAAGATGTGTGCAGCGAAATGCGTATTCATTTTTCCGGTCGGACCCTCACCTGGTTTACTATCCGAGATTCGGAGCTGGAAGTTTGAAGAAAACTACTATTTATTTGATGCTCCAAGTTCTGTTTTAAATTTATATGTTAGCTTCTTTCCACTAGCATTTTTTTTTCATTGACTGCAAAAAAAAAACTATTCAAATCTAGGATACTCTTGTTTTTTTACTTGCCAAGGGTCGTCGAACCTTGTAGCAAAAAGTAATTGGCCCCGAAGACGAACGGATGAATTCGTCCTTGCTCTTAAAGGGAAATAATGACCTTTTCCACTAAAATGGAGTTAGCACTTGAAATCGCCAGACGAGATCAAAATATATTGTAAATTCATCACATTTTGCATGCAAACTTTCCTACCGAAAGATATTTCAAGTTAAAGTTGATAAGCGTTCCACACTTTTAACGACCGGTACTTGCACTATTTCTGACCTTTTGTCAAGTACTTTTGGTCCTCATCAAACTGCGGGCTTTTCCCGTATTGTTTTTTTTACGTAATGGAGTGGAAAATATATTGTGCGTTCTGCTTGTTGTGATTATATGCCCGGCGATCTTCTAAAACTAACAGCGATTGGAAAAAGTGGCAATAAAATCGGAAGCTCATCGATGCACATCAACGCGGCATAGTTAGTGGTTGCTACCCTCAATTTTTGAAAATCGATTCATTTGTTTTCAACATTAGGAGTTGTGTATAGTTTGTCTGTGGCTGTATATAACACTATGCTTTATTTTATCATGAAAAATAATAATTTTTCCCAAAAAAAAATAACAAACAATAACACAAAACTGGCAATTAAATCAGAAGCTCATCGATGCACATCGACGGCGACCTATTTAGCGTCGGCGATTTGTTTACAAAGTCATTGTCATGCTTCTCGGCGCACTTAACCATCTCGGCGCACTTGGCGAGTTGTTCCTGATTAGTATACCCAAGTCCCGTAGCAGGCTTTGTTAATGACGTCACTGGTGCCATTCTTGTGTAACATTGCAAAATATATCTGATTTCGAGTTGAAAGCTAATTAAAGACTTATTCAAATTATTGTTTTTAAGTTTGAATTTTCTTGTTAATCATTATTAAAGGTATTTTATTACTGTATTTCATAGCAGGACTTCAGAAACTTGTGACGTAATAATATTGTATCCAATATGCATTTCCCTCACCTTTTGCTATTGTGGCGCAGTGCCGAGTGCTTTGCGAATACTAGCTTGCCTGGGGTTCAATTCATTCCGCTCTTATTTTATTCGAGTTGGTATAGTTTGCATGTTGTTGTTATTCATGACTCATACTGATAGTCAGTCATGCATCACGGATGCTTCACGGATTGCTTCACGGATCAGAGCGCTGCTGGAACGCACGCTAGTAGCGCTTTCGTTCTCCATGGCAACCAGGCGTGAGCCAATGAAAAGCCAGAACGTATTCCCTTTCTGGCTTTTGATTGGCTGACGCCTGGTTGCCATGGAGAACGAAAGCGCTACTAGCGGGTGCCCGAGCAGCGCTCAGACAAATCAGAAATGTCACAGAGCCTCCACAAATGCTGCACTCGATGTTAACAATGGTAGGGAAGGACGAATTTGTCAATGACCTTCATGAAGTAGGTACACAAGGTACTTGTTTTGTATTTTTTCCAAACTTACAACTTTGAATTTGGGAATAATTTTATTTAATTCTTAAATTTAAATAAAATAATTTTAAAAACATAACGGTAGCCTAATAAATTGTTGCTAACAAAATCAAAAGGTCATTATTTCCCTTTAAAGGGAAATAATGACCTTTTTCCACAAAAATGGAGTTAGCACTTGCAATCGCCAGACGAGACCAAAATACATTGTAGATTCATCACATTTTGCATGAAAACTTCCCTACCGAAAGATATTTCAAGTTAAAGTTGATAAGCGTTCCACACTTTTAACGACCGGTACTTGCAAGTACTTTTGGTCCTCATCAAACTGCGGGCTTTTCCCGTATTGTTTTTTTACGCAATGGAGTGGAAAATATATTGTGCGTTCTGCTTGTTGTGATTATATGCCCGGCGATCTTCTAAAACTAACAGCGATTGGAAAAAGTGGCAATAAAATCGGAAGCTCATCGATGCACATCAACGGCGGCATAGTTAGTGGTTGCGACCCTCAATTTTTGCAAATAAATTCATTTGTTTTCAACATTAGGAGTATTGTATAATTTGTCTGTGGCTGTATATAACACTGCTTTATATTATCATGAAAAATAGTAATTTTTCCCCAAAAAACTAACAAACAATAACACAAAACTGGCAATTAAATCGGAAGCTCATCGATGCACATCGACGGCGACCTATTTAGCGTCGGCGATTTGTTTACAAAGTCATTGTCAAGCTTCTCGGCGCACTTAACCATCTCGGCGCACTTGGCGAGTTGTTCCTGATTAGTATACCCAAGTCCCGTAGCAGGTTTGTTAATGACGTCACTGGTGCCATTCTTGTGTAGCATTGCAAAATATATCTGATTTTGAGTTGAAAGCTAATTAAAGACTTATTCAAATTATTGTTTTTAAGTTTCAATTTTCTTGTTAATCATTATTAAAGGTATTTTATCAATGTATTTCATAGTAGTTGACACTTCAGAAACTTGTGACGTAATAATATTGTATACAATATGCATTTACCTCACCTTTTGCTATTGTGGCGCAGTGCCGAGTGCTTTGCAAATGCTAGCTTGCCTGGGGTTCAATTCATTCCGCCCTTATTTTATTCGAGTTGGTATAGTTTGCATGTTGTTGTTATTCATGACTTATACTGATAGTCAGTCATGCATCACGGATGCTTCACGGATTGCTTCACGGAGCAGAGCGCTGCTCGAACGCATGCTAGTAGCGCTTTCGTTCTCCATGGCAACCAGGCGTGAGCCAATGAAAAGCCAGAACGTATTCCCTTTCTGGCTTTTGATTGGCTGACGCCTGGTTGCCATGGAAAACGAAAGCGCTACTAGCGTGTGTCCGAGCAGCGCTCAGTTTGATCGGAAATGTCACAGAGCCTCCAAAAATGCCGCACTGATGTAAACAATGGTAGGGAAGGACGAATTTGTCAATGACCTTCATGAAGTACACAAGGTACTTGTTTTGTATTTTTTCCAAACTTACAACTTTGAATTTGGGAATAATTTTATTTAATTCTTGAATTTAAATTAATTAATTTTAAAACCATAACGGTAGCCTAAGAAATTGTTGCTAACAAAATCAAAAGGTCATTATTTCCCTTTAAGGGCAAGGCCGGCTTGATTCAGCACACATTTTTCATTTTTTTTCCTTGCAGTCTGGAACGAAGACATAGGTACACCTTTTTCGATATCCCAAAATGTCGAAAAGCTTTTTTTTAAATACAGAAATCATTAGAAATCGTGTGGTTGCAAAATAAAGTGGCCCAAATCCGGGGAGAAATTCGAAATTGGAGGTACCTAGGTAAGGTCTGCTCAAACTGGTTGCCCCCCCCCCCCACAAAAACGACCGGCTGGATCCACCCTTGTATTCGTTTTATCAGCATCTTTTGGTTATTTGGGCTCATAAATCCTGACTTTTGACGACCCGAAAGCATTTCTGCACACGCCTCCAAAAGCAGGTCGCAAATAAGACGAATAAGACGAATAATAAGACGAATAAGACGAATAATAAGACGAATAAGACAAAGCAGGAGCTCCGATCCATCTCAAATTACGATAGAACTACGATGCTCGTCACAAACGACGGTCGCCTGCATACCTAGACGGAGATCGCGTGTGGGGGTTATGTGTTATGGGAAGAAATGTTGCTTTGCACGGGACCGAACCGATCTAAAATGTGAACTCAACAAACAGTCAGTTTTGGGGAGTATTATGACGATGACTTTGATCAACTTTGCCATCATCTTTGGTCGTAAGGAAGAATAGTTACTGTAACATCACCAGGTGCCAATGTCGTGGCAATTGGAACATCGTAGAACGACACATTAATGTCTCCCAAAGTATCGGAACGGGGTAATTTGGACCAGTGGTGTTCCTCATTGCCCAATCAGTAAATACACCTTTTTGACGCCCTTTCCCCTTTTTGTGCCAAACACCACGCACGTTTAAAATATTTGGGTCTGGATTACGTATTCTTGGCCGATGGCCAACATGTTCAGATACATTCCCTATGTTCCTTGCTTAGTCGCCCTTTTAAAGTGTCCAGTGTGCACAAATCATGATATTTTGCACAAAATATAGTTCTGATACTTGGTCATACCTGGGGGCATTCCACGATAGATCGACCAAAAATCAAAATTAACACCATCATATTTTATTTCTCTCTGTAATTTGGTCTAGGGGGTTATCATAGGCGGGGAAGCCAGCTGTGGCAACGGAAAAAATTTATCCGAGTAGCGGTTTTTAAGATATAGCCTCGGGCACTTTTCGGAGGTCACTCCTACATTTGGCGGCTCGTATTTCACAAATCATCATAGTTACGACATAAAACCTGTATATTGAATATTGAAGAAACTTGCATTGAACCGAGGGACATTTTTGCAATCTCGGATTTTTATATTTTTTGGAGGGGGACACGTGACCGCTTGACCTATTTCTTGATGAGTGACCAGGACAATTCCTCAATTGAAAGTCGAATTTCCGTTTGGAGAAGATTCAAGCCTTGTCAATGTTCTTTCAGATAGACAAATATAAAAATGGCTTTCGGCCTCCAAATTGGACTTTTGAGCCTCCTAAGATCGACAAAAAACACCATCGTATTTAATTTCTCTCTGTAATTTGGTCTAGGAGGTTATCATAGGCGGGGAAGCCAGCAGTGCCAACGAAAAAATAATCCGAGCAGCGGTTTTCAAGATATAGCCTCGGGCACTTTTCCGAAGAGAGCCACATAGAGTCGATATTGAGAGGCTCAAAAATCCTATTTGGAGGCCGAAAGACATTTTTGTTTAATATCTGGAATAACATTGACCAGGCTTGAATCGTCTTCAAACGGAGATTTGACTTTCAATTGAGAAATTGTGCTGGTCACTCATCAAAACATAGGTCAAGCGGTCACGCGTCAAAAACAAAAACAAAATCCGAGATTGCAAAAATGTTTCTCGGTTCAATGCAAGTTTCTTCAATATTCAATATACAGGTTTGATGTCGTAACTATGATGATTTGTGAAATACGAGCCGCCACATGTAGCGAGCCGCTCAGTGACCTCCGAAAAGTACCCGAGGCTATATCTTGAAAACCGCTGCTCGGATGATTGTTGGCACAGCTGGCTTCCCCGCCTATGATATCCCCTTAGACCAAATTACAGAGATACATTTAATATGATGGTGTTTTTTTTTTTGGGGGGGGGGGTCGATCTATCATATTAGGAGGCTCAAAAATCCAATTTGGAGGCCGAAAGACATTTTTTTGTATTTGTCTATCTGAAAGAACACTGACCAGGCTTGCATCTTCTTCACACGGAAATTCGACTTTCAATTGAAGAATTGTGTCCTGGTCACTCATCAAAAAATAGGTCAAGCGGTCATGTGGAAAAAAATCAAAAAAAATCAGAGATTGCAAAAGTGTCCCTCGGTTCAATGCAAGTTTCTTCAATATTCAATATACAGGTTTTATGTCGTAACTATGATGATTTGTGAAATACGAGCCGCCACACGTAGGCCTGCTGAGTGACCTCCGAAAAGTGTCCGAGGCTATATCTTGAAAACAGTTACTCTGATATTTTTTTCGTTGGTACAGCTGGCTTCCCCGCCTATGATAACCCCCTATAATAAATTACAGCCAAAACTAAAATGTGGTGGTGTCATGCCTTGGTCGATTTATCGTGGCCCCCACCAGTTGTCATTCGGATTTGTATACCATGGTTCACAATAGTCAATTTGGAACCTAGGCGTGGGGTATCAGGGCTATTCGGATAAGATGGTCCAGATTACCCTGCTATTTTTCTGATCGTGAGTTTTGACATGTCCTCAGTCTAAAACCATTGAACAAGAAACATGAAATCTGAAACGAAAGGTGTTACCGTAGGAAGAAACAGAAGGGCTTGTAGCTGCATCTGCCTAAACTTAATAAAGGATATTCAATGACTCAGTTAGGTGAGGTGACGTCAAACTACCTTCAGTAGTACGAATTTTCCCACATTGCCCTAAATGGACGTTGTTGTGGTTACGTCACTCTGACGTTTTTGTTGCATTTTAATGTCAGGTCATCAAAAGCAAAAGCATGTACATATTT
Organism: Chirona hameri; assembly: GCA_036785665.1. Classification (NCBI taxonomy): domain Eukaryota; kingdom Metazoa; phylum Arthropoda; class Thecostraca; order Balanomorpha; family Balanidae; genus Chirona; species Chirona hameri. The sequence continues at coordinate 28,052 of JAXIVJ010015038.1, forward strand.
AGTAGCACACGTTCCTTCCTCAATCATGTAAACCAAACATTACACTCACAAAATCGCGACACACGACCCGGGTGTAAACTCCTACCGCAGTGGTTAATTTGGAAATTTACTCATGCATGGGGTGTAATTGTTGAGGCTTCGCTATCTACACTCATGGCAGACACCGGCGTGGTGTGTCAGTGCCGACCACCATCGCATTGTGTGTTCGTCACCGCTGCATGGGGTGTCGAGGTGTCACAATACTAATGCGGGGTTGTCGATTGACGCCTCAGCCGGGCGTATTGCAGGAGTTCGTTTACCACTGGGAGAGGTGACACGGTCGCCGCTGCCTGGGGTGTCGTGACGCAGACGGCGGCGCGGCGTTAGCTGCGCGCGCACATCGCCGCCGGCCGGCCGCGCCGTCTCAGTTGGGCCGTGGGCTTGGCTGCGGCAGGTTGCGGTTTTAATATAATAATTTACGGTTTTGTTAATACAATGGTTTTGCAATGAAATGTACTCATTTTTAGTTGCTCAGATTGGGAACGTTGTCGCGAGTGGTCAGAGTCAGGTCAGAGTGCTCAGACTGGCATGAGTCTTGCGAGTTGCTACACGTCTCTGAGCCGGCGCCCGGCGGCGGCCACCGCCCGCCATGCGTCTGCGTCACGACACCCCAGACAGCGGCGACCGTTACACCTCACCCAGTGGTAAACGAACTCCTGCAATACGCCCGGCTGAGGCGTCAATCGACACCCCCACATGAGTATTGCGACACCTCGACACCCTATGCAGCGGTGACGTTACGCCTTTCCCAGTGGTGAACGAACTCCCGCAATACGATCGGCTGAGGCGTCAATCGACACCCCCGCATGAGTATTGCGACACCTCGACACCCCATGCAGCGGTTATCAAGGGTGTTCCGTTAAACCTATACACCCCATGCAGCGGCGATCACGGTTGTTCCGGTACACCTCTCTAAGTGCTAAACAAAACACCTTCCAGGCGACGTATTTTAGGTTGTTTGGGCATCACACGGGCTAGGGGTGTCGACACTTTGCGCGGGTGTTGATTTGTGTGAGTGTAAAAGAACTGGAGTCGTGCAATGCTGCAGTGGTCCGGTGGAGGCGGTGCCGCTCCATACGGCATATCATCATAGGATACCGGCTCGCCCGCGTTGACCCTATTAGTGCCGGGGGGGGGGCTAAAATGACCCCCTTACGGGTTTTCCGCTCTTGCCCCCAAACCAATGAAGATACCGCCATCAAACTTTTGGACTTTTCCTAAATATTCATTGGGCACATTTTGGCACATTTCTCAAAATTGTCAGCTCACCAGGGGCGGCTTCAGGCGATTTTTTGTGTTGGGGGGGGGGCATGTTTTGGTGTTCAGCGTGTCTCGGCTTTCAAAGGGAATTAGTTCCCATTCTCTATCCGTTATAGATACGAGCCTACGACTTACACACCTTTTCTTCCTGCTTTTTGTAGACATGTCAAACATTTCTTTTTATTGCGCATGTGCGCCAACAGAGACGAATGTTGGGAGGCATTTTGGGTCACTGGCATTTCATGGAAATCTGAAAGATAGGAATTTCAAACTCAGTGAACAGTGAACAGTGAACAGAACGGTGAATTTCAAACTCAGTAATAATAGCTGCCATTTACCCACCTTATGTGATTTTAAAAGAAAGTTTTTAGGTCTCCCAGAAACGACTCCAGGAACGGATTTTTGTTTTTGTTTGGGGGGGGGGCATGTGTACACATACATTGGGTTTAGTAACTGAAAACGTTATTTTGCTATGGACTTTCTTGTTTATTATCATCTGCATGAATCACAATTTTATTTTGTGGCATAGGCGGTCCCAGAGGTGGGACGCAAGCGCATGGCCCAATGTTATGGGCGGCTCCAGGGATTAAATTAGGGGGAGTTGTGGACCCACGACGTGCAGGCACGTAGCCAGGGGGAGGCGGGGGCGG
>JAXIVJ010015039.1:0-15000 GCA_036785665.1 Chirona hameri
CTAACCAAACACCAAATTTGAGCACATCGGCTCAGCCGTTCCAGAAATATAGAATAGGGGTGTGCACGTGCGCACGTGCAAAGCTACCCCACCCCTGACTTGTGGAAAGGCGGCGGCTGAGAGGTCCTTAACCACGCACCAAATTCGAACACATTCGGCTCAATCGTTCCTGAGATACAATATAGGGGTGTGCACGTGCGCACGTGCAGAGGCACCCACCCCGGACTTGTGGAAAACTGTCGGATGAGAGGTCGCTAACTACACACCAAATTTGAACACAATCGGCTCAGCCATTCCTGAGATGTAGAATAGGGGTGTGCACGTGCGCACGTGCAGAGTCACCCACCCCTGAGTTGTGTGAAAGTGGCGGCTGAGGGGTATCTAACCACACACGAAATGTTCACGTAATCTGCCCTGCCGTTGCGGAGTTATTGCGAGAAAATATTTTTCAACACCCCTCACGCGGCACGCGCCACGCGCAGTGGTAGTCGCCTACATGAGTCGGCATTGGCCTTAAACAGGGTAGATTAGATGGGGCTGCTCAGTAAAGAAGTCCGCTTGTCAATCGGACGTGCGGTTGCCAAGATATGAGCTTCTCAAAAGCGTCGCCACGGGTCGGGTTGGGCCGGGCCGCTCATAATCAGATTTTTCCCATACACCACGGAAAGACGAGCGAGCGCTTCGCGCTCGCTCGTAACAATTTAATTTTTATGTTGCCATGTATGGAGGCCTGGCAATTTTTCTGGAGGACTAAAATGACCATGTGTGCTCCCTTACCGTTTTATATTTCAAACCTGTTTTAGCTTTACCAGAGCGCACTCGCTCGGTCATCGCCCAAAAAAGGCATTTTACTGGTTTATTGTTATGCGCTGGGAACCACTGCATCAGACAAAGAGCAACCGTACACGTTTGGTTATATTCCTGTCCCTAGATGGCACTAGTAGTAAACGCCTGAAGTTGTACTGTACCGCAATGCTTAACACGCGCAATGGCGGGTGGGCACTTTTGTGCCCCCTCCCACATGTTTTTCGCAATTATTTCGAAAACGAAGCGGAGCAGGGCGGTGTTTGTTGCGTGACATTAACGCCAAATCAATAGCGGATCGTTTGACGCAAAAAATCCAAATCGGTCGATACATTTTTGAGTATATGGATTTTTAGTCCAAGATGGCGGCCAGATTCGCGGTCGGCAAATCGATATCTTCGGAACCAACAGTTGGATCGGGATGATTCAAACACCATTCGGTAGACAATGTCAATGTTCATCCCCGGAGATAATGTTGACACATTGCTGGTGACCTGTGACGTCACAGAGGTCAAATTAAACAAAAAATGTGACATTTTGGCCAGATTTGACCTTCGTGACCTCGTTTGACCTTGAAGATATTGACCGAAGGTCAAGCAAATTTGCCAAATGTAGATAATCATAGCACCTACCTACCCTGTAAGTTTCAGCATTCTAGCTCTCATGCTTTCGGAGATCTTAGGGGCGGGGGGCACTAAAGTGTCCCCCCTCTCCACTGCGTGTTAGTGGCATACTCCTATTCACTGCGCGTGTTAAAGCCGAGAGCTGCGTTCTGCGCAACGGGGGTATATAGTCGTTATATAGTCATCAAAAGGGATGTAACCTTACCGTTGGAACTGCGAACTACTGCCTTACGGCCTGCAGCGTTCTTTGGGAGCGACGTTGTCCTGATGCATCCCCAGGCAACCTGAGAGGTGTTGCTGAATTACCTATGTACTGAATTACCTTTACCGAATTACTGAATTACCGTGGTGTGCAACTGTGCACATCACGACGTTGCACCGGGACGTTTGTGAACAACTCTGGATGTCTGGGTCAGGATGTGTATATTTCCATCTTATAATTGTAGCGAGGGATCTGTGGAGATTAACTGAGCAAGGACTCTGTTCAGACACTTGGCTATCCGCTATGTTGGGTTCGGTCACTGAAAGTTGAAAGATGAAGGCTGATTTAGTTTATTGTTCACTTGATATCCACTGGTTTTGGGTTTATGACATCGGTAACCGAAGGAAACAACGTTTCACCACGCGCTTCTATCGCCAGGGCCCACGGCGGCATTATCACGTTATCATTGTTTTAAATATCGCCGTTTATGTTTTTTAATCACTTAGTATTTACACATTCTTTAACTTTATTGACTTACATTATTCCGTTTTCGTCCTACATAGACTATTTCGTCCTAGTCATATCTAATCCTATAAGAATTGCAAGCTTCCGCAACCTGGCATACGACTCTCATCCTTCTAACCCCGCTATCACCAAGTCAACCATCATTACAGCGCCTTTCCTTGCCATCAGCCAACCACCAGCCTTCCTTCCTTCCCCCATCAGCCGGCCATCGGTCTGTCAGCGGCCTTGGCCGGGCCATCCTGTAGCACAAGTGGGGGTGGGGGGCAGTGCGAAAGTGGGGGAGCAGTGAAACTTTGATCTCGCTTTGAGGAAACCTGATCACGCTGTGTAAAATGTAATTGCAGATGTGAGCTCTTCTCATCTTGGTGCACCTTTCTCGCATTGGAAAAGGGATCTCCGCCCGTGCCAGCACTCCGAGCTCATTTGGACATCAGTCTGTCAGCGGCTTTGGCCAGACTATCCTGCAGCAACTGCTTCGACATGACCAACGTCCATCACTCCGGGTTCATTTGAACATCAGTTTGTCAGCAGCCTTGGTCAGGTTATCCAGGTTAGCCAGGTTATTAGCCAGGTTATCCCGCAGCAGTTACATCACTCCGATCTCATTTGGACATCAGTTTGTCGGCAGCCTTGGCCAGACTATCCTGCAGCAGCTGCATCACCGACACGACCGACACTCCGAGCATGATGCCGACGAAGCCGCCGATCTCGCCCATCAGCGCCGACTGATCATACGCCCAGCTCTGCTCGACAAACTCCACCTGCTTGCTGGCGTAGCTCAGGTGGATCTGGGTGATGGTTGATTCCTCTGGGTCGCTCGGGTAGTACCCGTAAGGCACCGGCAGCGGACGGAACTGGAGGACCTCGCAGGGCGCCGGGCAGCGGACGTGACAGTCGTCCAGCAGCTGGCCGGACGGCGCCGACACCTGACTGTACTTATCCAGCAGACGAATGTACTCGGCTGCGGTGTCGCACACCGCCACTTCAGCCTCCATGTCGATCGTGCGGCAGGAGGCGTTGGCGGCGCGCAGGGCGGCGGCACTCAGACACCGCTCGAGGCAGCGGACGCGGCCGTAGCCGGCGCGGCGGCGGCACGGCGCTACACGCCGGCTCAGGTGCCGCTCAGTGAGCAGCTCGACGCGGCCGCGCGCCGTCGCCCCGGGTCGCACGGACATCTCCTGGAGCTGCTGGACCCACGGGAGTGGTGTAAACGGCTCGTGCCGCGCGTGCAGGAAGACGAGCAGCCGGCGAGCGGCCAGGTCCTGTCGCCTGAATCGGACGCCCTCCTGCACGGACAGCGCGTCTGACTCGGTGTACCACGCCCGGTGGGCGTACTGCAGACTGTATCCGTCCCCGACCTGGTGAGCAGCGACGTCGGCCGAGGGGATGAACGTGCTGCAGAGACCGAAGCCGGAGGTGTCACGGTGTCGCCAGACCCCGAGCGCCGCGCAAGGTCGGCCCAGGAGCTGACAGCCGATGAAGCTGCGGTTGAATGGTGGGAACGCCTCGCGGAAGAAGGCGGGTATGGTGAGGTTTCCATTCTCCGCCCAGTGCAGCGCCGACAGCTGGTCATTGTAGAACCTAGTCACGAAGCTGTCTAGTGCTGGATTACAGAGAGTCAGAGCCGGAACAGGCAGAGAGCGGGAGGTGCGAATCATCTGGGTGGTGATGACGGGTTGCAGTGAGTAGCGGTGAACACACTCAGACGCCTGCAGAGCCGTGTAGGAGACGGCAGCGATCACCACGGCTGCCGAGAGGGCGCGGACGGGCCAGACCAGGCGCCGGCTGCAGCGGGACGGAGCCGGCAGGGCGAAGCCGCCCAGCACTGTGACCTGACCCGGCGGAGTCATGGTTGGGACTGAGGCTACTGGGTTACTGTGCGTCCCGAGTCGTCCACCGCCGCCCACCGCCGCCATCCACCGCCGTCCACCGCCGTCCACCGCCGCCCACCGCCGCCCACCACCGCCCACCGCCGTCCACCGCCGCCCACCGCCGCCCACCGCCGCCTTACGGTGCCTTACGCCGCCCTAGCGTCAGACGGGGTGTCAATACTGGCGCAGGGTGGGAAACACGAGGCACGCGCGGTGTGAATGTGCAGCAAACGCTCACAATTGGACCGCAGTTGGCGTATTTAGTGTCATTACAGTTACAGAGCGGTGAATGGTCTACCGCGGGAATCGACAGATGCTAGGCGTGACGACAACACATAACACGGACATGTCATGCGCATGGAAAACGACGTAACATGTGTACGGCCTTCAAGTTGCTCACATTTGGCGTCTAATGGCATTTACTATTGCTGGTCGACGGTCGTAACTCCTTGCTCATTGTCCTCGAATGCTTTGTTATGTTAGCTGGGTTTGAAAAAGTCTGAAGGTCATACTATTAGTCACGGCACTACCCGTTGTTTTGTCAATGGTTTGCCATGCAGAGAGAACGAACTCAGTTGAAGGGTTCTCACAATTATCAACAATGCAGTACCATGCAGTTCATTTTTTATAATGCTCTGAATATGAATACCTACGCTACGCTGAATGTCTTCCTGACTGAAAGTTAATGTGGATCATTGAACAGGACTTTAACTAAGGGCGAATTAAGGCCTTGATGACCATTTGTCATGCGTGCAAATACGATATCATGCATGCACTGTACAATGCCCACCGCTTTGGTAGGCTTAAACAAGACAAATGCTTAGTTTGTACTGCGTTCTTCTTAAAGGGAATGTTTCACCTTTCTGAAAGTTGTCAAATATACGCTGGTTGCAGTCGAAAATATGAAGTAAGTGCTGCTGAAAACGATGGTGATATTTTTATCTCTCGAAAAGTCACTTAACTTTATACAAATCAAGTTATTAAATTTGGGATGATGACGTGATTATTGAGCTATAAACCGCTGCTGATTGGCTGACAAAGTGGTATTGGCTGACAAAGTGGCTGTCAGCCAATCAGCGGCGGCATTACCATAGACCCCATTTTGGAAATTCGAAATTCAATTGCTTAAAGGGGAATAATGACCTTTTGATTTTGTTAGCAACAATTTGTTAGGCTACCGTTATGGTTTTAAAATTATTTTATTTAAATTTAAGAATTAAATAAAATTATTCCGAAATTCAAAGTTGTAAGTTTGGGAAAAATACAAAACAAGTACCTTGTGTACTTCATGAAAGTCATTGACAAATTCGTCCTTCCCTACCATTGTTTACATCGAGTGCGGCATTTTTGGAGGCTCTGTGACGTTTCCGATCAAACTGATCCGTGAAGCAATCCGTGAAGCATCCGTGATGCATGACTGACTATCAGTATAAGTCATGAATAACAACAACATGCAAACTATACCAACTCGAATGAAATAAGGGCGGAATGATTTGAACCCCAGGCTAGCAAGTATTCGCAAAACACTCGGCATTGCGCCACAATAGCAAAAGGCGAGGGAAATGCATATTGGATACAATATTATTACGTCATAAGTTTCTGAAGTGTCAACTACTATGAAATACAGTGATAACATACCTTTAATAATGATTATCAAGAAAATTCAAACTTAAAACAAATAATTTGAATAAGTCTTTAATTAGCTTTCAACTCAAAATTAGATATATTTTGCAATGCTTCACAAGAATGGCACCAGTGACGTCATTAACGAAGCTTGCCACGGGACTTGGGTATACTAATCAGGAACAACTCGCCACAAATAGTTAAGTGCGCCGAGAAGCATGCCAATGACTTTGTAAACAAATCGCCGACGCTAAATAGGTCGCCGTCGATGTGCATCGATGAGCTTCCGATTTAATTGCCAGTTTTGCGTTATTGTTTGTTAGTTTTTTTGGGGAAAATTATTATTTTTCATGATAATATAAAGCATAGTGTTACATACAGCCACAGACAAATTGTACAACACTCCTAATGTTGAAAACAAATGAATCGATTTTCAAAAATTGAGGGTCGCAACCACTAACTATGCCGCCGTTGATGTGCATCGATGAGCTTCCGATTTTATTGCCACTTTTTCCAATCGCTGTTTGTTTTAGAAGATCGCCGGGCATATAATCACAACAAGCAGAACGCACAATATATTTTCCACTCCCTTGCGTAAAAAGCAATACGGAAAAAGCACGCAGTTTGATGAGGACCAACAGTACTTGCAAGTACCGATCGTTAAAAGTATGGAACGCTTATAAACTATAACTTGAAATATCTTTCGGTAGGAAAGTTTTCATGCAAAATGTGATGAATTTACAGTATATTTTGGTCTCGTCTGGCGATTTCAAGTGCTAACTCCATTTTTGTGGAAAAAGGTAATTATTTCCCTTTAAAGACGGATACATTTTGGGGACATGACCTTAAAGGGATTATACGGGGTTCCGTACAGAAAGGAAATGCACTATTTTGCACTTGTATGAGCTTTAAACACGTTTAAGACATATACCAGGAGCCTCAATGCTCATTTAGTCCAATATGTAAGCAATTATCAGCGTTAAACTTTGGCGTTTTTCAAGACTTGTATCAGATAATGAGTACTTGACCGGTATTACTGTCCATCACTTTATTATCTTAGAATCTGCATCACATTCGATGGTGCAGTAATCTGCGCGGCTGAGATAAAATAGCGGTTAAAAACTCAGAAGCAAGCTACCGAAAGAGGGTTTTTACGGTTTACTATAGCACGTTGACCATACAAAAGGTCACGTGACTGTGAAGATAAAAATCCAAGATCACGTGACTGTGAAGATAAAAATCCAAGATGGGTCTTTCTAATTCTTGGCTAATTCCGCCCCAAGGACACTCCCGACCGGCCATCCCAATATCAATATAAATAAATTGAATTAAGCTTACCATTACATGAAGGTAAGCCTGAAATTGTGAAATTGTGTGAAATTGCTATGGAAACATATCGCCTTGATGTAAACCACTTTGGCATACGTGACAATTCTTGCGCTCTTTGCCATCTGGATGACGATTGAAGAAGGAGTTAATAAATGAAAGACGCTCTAAGCCAGGCAAGTAATGCCATGCGTTTTTCTTCTTCTCGTTTTTCATCAAATCTAGAGCTTTGAATTATCTGCAAGTCTCACACTGGATCACAACAATATTATTCAATTTAATTCCTACGGGACTCTTTCTTACTACATACTACTGTTCGTTCTGGTTTTGTGGTTTTTGTGGGTGTTTTCTTGCGGCGTTTAGCGTTGAGAATTTGGTGGTGGCGTATTATTTTTTTAGCATGAAAATTCATGAAAAATATCGAATTTTATGGGAAAAACTAGGTAACTGTCGTTGGAAAAAGAAGTTTATTTTTATCATATATTGCTTATTTTAACCAGAAATATGCCATAAGTGATTCCAGAGGTCAAAGAAGGAAAACATTCTGTTTTTTTAAAATCATTTTTCGCTATTAACTTTTTATTTAATAAAGATAACGGAAAACTGTTTACGCCATTGTGTTTATCTCGTCAAGGCACTTCGAACAATATACATGGTGCCCTTGTTAAATTAAATTGAAAAAATTGACCTCAGGTCCAGGTCAAGTGGTGACCCAAGTAGGGCATGTTGCATATGGGAGGACGTGTCTTGACGAGACAAACACATTGATGTCTGTTTTACTTCTCTATATTCATTATGTCGGGAGTTATTGACAAAAAAGTGATGGTGACCTCGCATGACCTCAAATGACCCCATAGGGGTCACTGAACAAAACTTACACTTGGATCATCAAGAATATCCTATAATAACATGATCCAGAAGTAATCCAGACTAATTATGGGGAAGTTACGAAATTGACCTAACCTTAGGTCACCAGCATCAAAATGCCGAGATAAAGGAATTGTAAGTACTTATGTCCTCATGACATCCTGTAAGTTTCAAACTGATCGGTGAAAAACTCTGGCTTTGGCACAACTGCAAACATTTTTGGAGGTGGGGTCACTTGACCTGGTCTGGTGACCTGACCTGAGATAACCCGAGGTTATTGTTTTTTTCTTCTCCAAAGCGTGCGGAATTGATGTCATAACAGGTGTGCTAAAACCCGGCGGCGCGCAGCGCCGCCGTTTTTTCTCTATCTTCGAAAAACCTGAGGGGGGGGGGGGGGGGGATCAACCCCTCTGCAGTGCGCGGGTTAAGGTTTTCAAACGAGTTTACGGATACTACCGAGTGGTATATAATTCGTACATTTCCGACGCATTTGATACGATAGTTGTAGCCAGTTTTAGGTTGTGCAGCTTTGGGCGAAGGTTTGTGCTGTAACTAACATAGAAGGAGGTGTTATAAATATTTTACCGTAAAAAAAGCAGTTAACGGATACGGGTTTTACATCGCTTCACTCCAGTTGAAAGCCAATCAGATCTGACCACGGATACTGCAGTGTCACAAACAATAAGAAGCAACCACGGGATCACTGCGAAACGAAGGTCATCGACATACGGTACGGCATATATCAATGCACATATACACTAAGCCGTGGTGGAGTTTTCACGGGTTTAACGTGTGTATAACGGGTGCCATAGGTATACCACGGGTATAATCGGTGAATACCGGCTATAACGGGCTTATCACGTGCTCCACAGGGGAACAACGGCTACCACGGGGTATGTCGGGCACCGTAGGTTGTTGACGGATACCTCGTGTGTATGACGGGTACAAAAACGTATTATAGGTACGACAGGTGCCACGGGTAGCACGGGTTATCAATCCCTAATTGCCTATCACTGGCTTGCACCACCACTTGACCTGTAATCACCCAGCGGAGCGGACGGGTTAGCACTAGTTTCCTCTATGCAAGATTTTGTCAGACTTTACCTGAGATCAATAATTATGTCAGCAGAAGTCATTCAACATTCCAAAAGTAATTTAATTGTTTCCAGGGAATAACTTTTTACAGACACAAGATAAAGTGGTGCGGCTTCCACCATTGTGTTTGTCCCATCGAGCCGCAATGGTGGGCCCCCTCGTGGTCCGACGGGGCCCCCTTGAGGTCGTGCCCCCCACCCCTTACGAAAATCCTGTGTGCGCGCCTGACCACTTGTGTTGCCAAATTAACTAAATGCTGCTACCCGCTTCATAAAATGGTTTAGCTGCTCCCCACTTCTCCCTAAGTCGTACCAGCACTGCAGGTTATATTAACCTGGAAGAAACCATATCTTATTTGAGAAATCTCAAACAAAGGCTCACATTGAAGTCAGATTTTATTTAATTTAGCATTAGGTACTTTACAGTCTTGTAGGTGTACCAGATTGCAAAACATTTCAGAAAATGTGTTCGTTCAAAACTCTTCTTGTGCATTCTCAGTGAAGATGTTATGCCTAGTAGTTTGTTACAGTTTGGACTTACGGCGGACGTATAATACCGGTAAAACGCCCTTATTGGGTCGGAAACCGCTAATAAGGGCGTAGCTATTCTTAAGCAATATTTCCTAGTTTGAAAGAGCGCTTAACCCGGCAGTCACTGGGGTATATTCTGTAACACTCACAGGGGGGGGGGGGGGGGGGGCTTTTTTAGCCCCCTGGTATCTTCAGAACCAATAATCGCAGCGGGACGCGCAAGGCGGCATTCGAAAGTGCTCAATAAGATAAACCTAACTCAAACTTAAAAATTTCCATTTAAGGTCACATGTCAGGTCACGGTCAAGTCAAACGTCAAAATCGAGATATTTGAGTTTATGGACAATACTTGCCATCCATGGCCTTCGAATGCGCCTATAATCACCTAAAGTGCTGTCAAAGGTATGATACATATCCCACATGAGCTAAAGTGAGATTGTTGGAAAAGATCAAGGTCAAGGTCAGGTCACAAAAGGTCACTACACACAAAATATCTACGAAAGTCTTGCAGCACATGTTTTATGGATGCTTTTACGCGTAGAATTCGATAGTGGTAGTCATTTTACCACCTGACTTTATTTACGTGAAGTTAGTGTCAAGTTCAGGTCAAGTTCAGGTCACTGAAGGTCAAAATTTGAAATTGATAAATCAAAATGAAAAAAACATGTTTCTATATCAGTTTTATCTACAAAAAAACAGTGTTGGCATTTATTTGTCTGTATCCGGTCAATAAAAGCCAAAAAACGCAATTTCAAAATATGACATCATGATTTACCCATACTTTATATGCCATGACAGTCAAAGAAGATGATATCATTTTGAAATTAGGTATGGTAGTTGCCCATATGTCGTTATCTGACATATATTCCGTTTTTTCAATATCTTTGAAAAATTTGATTTTGTGAGCATTTTTTCAACAACAAAGAAAAATTGTTTGGGTCAAAAATCACGGGGGTCAGCCGGGGCCGGCGGATCAGTCAGGGCCGGCCAAGCACGAGGCCGGTGGGTCGTGGCCGCAAGTTGCGCAATCACCACCATAGGGAAGACAGAGTTGTGCGTTGACGCGCGCTGCTCCTAAACCCAACAATGCAAAATTTCGGAAATTTAATATAAGATTTGTGCCACATAAACATTTGTACGTGCATATGTTAGCCACATCAACAGAGTAGTTTCGAATAAATAGGCCTCTGAAAACCATGGCTACGGTCGGGCCGCTGCGCTCATACGCAAATGTCCCACCTTAGTTGACGGAAGACGTGGCGTCCGCTCGGTAATGATGTCACCAGCAGTGACTGTGTTTTAACATTCCGCTCGGTAATGATGTCACCAGCAGTGACTGTGTTGTAACATTCCGCTCGGTAATGATGTCACCAGCAGTGACTGTGTTGTAACATTCCGCTCGGTAATGATGTCACCAGCAGTGACTGTGTTTTAACATTCCGCTCGGTAATGATGTCACTAGCAGTGACTGTGTTGTAACATTCCGCTCGGTAATGATGTCACCAGCAGTGACTGTGTTGTAACATTCCGCTCGGTAATGCTGTCACCAGCAGTGACTGTGTTTTAACATTCCGCTCGGTAATGATGTCACCAGCAGTGACTGTGTTGTAACATTCCGCTCGGTAATGATGTCACCAGCAGTGACTGTGTTGTAACATTCCGCTCGGTAATGATGTCACCAGCAGTGACTGTGCTGTAACATTCCGCTCGGTAATGATGTCACCAGGAGTGACTGTGTTGTAACATTCCGCTCGGTAATGATGTCACCAGCAGTGACTGTGTTGTAACATTCCGCTCGGTAATGATGTCACCAGCAGTGACTGTGTTGTAACATTCCGCCGCACCGCACATAGCTGCCTGGCCGGTCCCGTTTAAGGGAAATATTCAACTTTTGAATTATTGATCTGCATTTTTATGTGACACATGTATGGTATCAAATTGATCGTGCCTCAATTTAAAAGTGAAATAACAACTTCTTCTATTTCAAAAATTAAATTTTGGGAAATAAAAAAAATATGCACTTACATATGGTGACGAACAGTATGGTCAATCACTATCTCTGATGTGAATGTTGATTTGTAAACAATACATAGGACAAGAAATGAAATAAGTGCGCCAAGAAGCGTGACAACGTCCCTTGTTGGTCAATGAAACAAATCGCCGACACTAAATAGGTCACCGTTGGGTGCATAAGTGAACTTTCAATTTAATTGCCAGTTTTTCAAATGTTTGTTGATTTTGTTTGGGGTGAAATGGCTCTTTCTCATGTATAGTGCCACAGCCAGAGACAAAACATTACAAAACTTCTAATGTTGAAAATAAATCCAACTTTCATTTTTTTAACCAATTTTCAAAAATTGAGGTTGCAAGTCGCAACCACTAACTAGGCCGCCGTTGGGTGCATAAGTTAACTGCTAATTTGGCTACCTTTGTATTCAATGTTTGTGGATTGTTCAGGATAGAAGGGCACATAATCACAATGGACAAAGTGCAGGACATATTTTCCATACAATTTTGTCAAAAAACATTACGCGAGAGAAGCCCGGAATTTGATGGGAGCCGAAATTCGTTACCAAGTACTTGAGAGTACCGACCAAGGGCGTCGCACTGGGGGGGGGGGGGGAGGCGAGGGGATACCGCCCCCCCCCGGTCGTCAGACGGGGGGGGGGGATTGTCCCCCCCAGTTTTGGAGACATAAATCCATGCTTCGTTCGGAAATATTGCAGGTCTCAATATCATAAAAAGCATTAGGAAAAAAGTATCAGTGGAATGGGAATTGAAGGAATCAGGAATTATTTTTACTTCTGTTGAGAGAAGTTAATAGGAATTTAAATGAAATTTCGGTAGCAGAAAAACGGGCATATTATGGTGTTAATGTCCCCTATTTGTTATTTAGGCACACTTCGTCCTTGCTGAAATGAAACACTGGCAGATAGTTTTACGACATGAACGAAGACCATGGCTACAGCTCCGCTCGGTAATCAAACTGTTTATGCCGGGCCTGACCTCGGAAATCTATCCATTCAAAAGCTTCGGACTAAATTTATAAAACAAAATATGCAAGCAATTGCGTTCAAGTTCTGCCTAAATGCGTTCGAAGTTTGCAAACCGAGATAGTTTTCGGATAACTACTTCATCCAGGTACATGAGTTACTTCATCCGCATCTGTTTCGGCCAGCCGTCCACAAACGACTACCCCGCATAACGAGCCGGCGGCAGTCACCGGTTCCGGGGCGATCCGTCCTCCTGGTGCAATTACGGGCAGCCCGGGTCGGCCAACATGCAGAACAGTGAGATGCGCTGAGCTTATGAAGAAGATATACAAACGCCAGTAACGTTGCCTTGTATCGCACCACCGACCTCCTAAATATCTATCAAACCCTGACCCTGATCCGCATGACCAGACAGTGTCTCCCGAAAGCAAAATCAAAAAGCCAGTCCAGTGGCAGCCGGGTGGCGCATATAGTTTCTGATATTCACGGCATATTAAAAATAATTCGAATTGCACTCTATTGCGATCATGGATCGACGGAAAATTTGCATAAGATAGTGCGACCCTACATCCCCACTAACATGCCACATTTCGCGGTTTTGACTGCAAGGTGCGCGGAGTTATTAAGCAATCGGGTGACATCCAAAAGGCTAGACGGACACCTAGGTGGCTGCCAGTTCTTATAATTAGTATGCAATAGCTCTCTATGTAACACGAATAACTGTGATATGTATCCCAAACAGCGATAAGCAAATCGCCTGGCAGAGCCTATCGAATATAGAATCGTTTGAACAATGCACTATGAATATTTCCTAAGAAGTTATTGTTTTTCACCTATCACCTGTTATAATTTTAAATATAAAAAATAAAGCTGCTAGACACACCTAAAAATTGCGTTTCTAAATAAACATTACAAGGTAAAAACTAATTTTTCTTCAAATTTTCGCGAACTATACTGATGGTTCATTCGGCGCATCGCCCTCCCCCCCCCCCACACACTAAACAAAAAAATCCGTGGCAACGCTCCTGGTACCGACTATTATAAGCATAGAACGCTTATCAACTTTAACTTGAAATAACTTTCAGTAGGAATGTTTCTATGCAAAATGTGATCAATTTACAATATATTTTGGTCTCGTCTGTCGATTTCAAGTGATAGCTCCATTTGTGTAGAAAAAGGTGAATATTTCCCTTTAAAGTTACGATTGACGTCACTGGGCAAGAATTCCGCTGCTTGTCTTGATCTGAACCAACAGGAAGGTTCAATTGACATAATATTACATCAGACAAACTAAATAGGTACCTATGGTAAAGGATACATTACTGTCGACTAGGCGGAACTTCAGCAACAGTTCAAATATGTTTTTTTTTTCTTTTTTCAAATCGATATCTGTCATCTGCTGCGGCCCAGGACATGAATATTTGAGTATGCTGTGTGGTTTGGCTACATGACATCTTTGAGCACTTTTCCCTACATTTAAATACATCGGGCTCCAGGTTGAATGTGCCAATACGAGCACTGGCGAATCCAGCCGTCGTTTTTTTTTGGGGGGGGGGGGGGGGCACCTGTTGTGGCAAAAACGTACCACAATTATTTTTGTCCGCGGATTTGGGCCGGTAGCCTTATTTTGGCATTCGAGGATGAGATTCACTTTTCAAATTCACAATTTTTATTTTTATTTTGGGGTTAAAAAAAGGAAAATTTGGGAAAATAGCCATTTTAAAGACAATGTTATTTACTTTCTTTTCACATTTTTTATTTGCAATTTGCTTAAAAATTCTGATTTCTACCATTTATCAAACATTTAGCGTTTTTCAACCAAAGATGGCATGACATAACGTCATTAAAACGACATTATCTCCCAAAATACTACATCAATTTCATTGAGAGTTGTTGAGAAGACTAAGACTTAATGTAGGGTAAGGTCCTGAAAGTTTCACGCTGATATCTATAATAGTTTCTAGGTTATTGAGAAAATCCGGGAGGGGGCAGATACTTCTGATAAGGTTTGAGCTAGAAGTACCTATCTCAACCTAGGTACCTACCTATAGGTTGTTTTATTTTGATTGCACAATTTCTATTCCGTTGCTGGCACTAGGTCCAAAAAAATCAATTTATTTAAGCGACAATTTTGTTATGCAAAGTGGGCAGAGCTTGTCATAGGCACTGTACTTAAGGATAACAAAAATTAACACAATTATTGACATTTCACTAAAAACACCTAGTCCCCATGGAAAATGGCCAGTCTCCAAAAATGCTCACACCATCTGATGCACAACTGTTTACTCCATCCACCCACTGGCGGATCCAGACGTTTTTTGGGGAAGGGGGGGGGGGGCAACTCAGTGGGAGGCAGGACACACCCTATCAAAGTGTTAGATTTGTGGGCTTCTAGATGTGCTATGCATAATATATACATACATATATATATATATATATATATATATATATATATATATATATATATATATATATATATATATATATATATATATATATATATATATATATATATATATATATATATATATATATATATAT
>JAXIVJ010015039.1:17500-27500 GCA_036785665.1 Chirona hameri
TCGCTCGTCTTTCCGTGGTATATAGGAAAAACCTGAATATGAGCGGCCCGGCCCGACCAGGCCCGGCCCGACCCGACCCGACCCGACCCGACCCGACCCGACCCGACCCGACCCGACCCGACCCGACCCGACCCAACCCGACCCGACCCGTGGCGACGCTTTTGAGAAGCTCATATCTCTGCAACCACACGTCCGATTGACAAGCTGACTTCTTTGCTGAGCAGCCCCATCCAACCTACCCTGTTTGAGACCAGTACCGACTCATGTGGGTGACTACCACTGCGCGTGCCGCGTGCCGCGTGAGGGGTGTTGAAAAGTGTTTTTCGCAAAAAAAATTGCACGACGTTTAATAACTCGCCTGGGCAAGCTATACGGCACTTTACACCGTTTGTGTTGTTGTTGCTGCAACCTGATTTCTCGTGATCGTTGCTTAGATTCCTTGGGGTGGCATTTTGGATCTGCATCCGATGACACGCGTTAGGTTCGATTTCGCCCTCCGTGTTACACGATTGAAACGAGTGTTTAGCACGTCTGAAGACCATTCAATGGTAAAGGAATCGAAGCAACCAAAGTCGAAGGGGCATGATTTTGTAGTCATCGCCACCGGTAGTTCACTAAAATGCACCTTCAAAATATTTTGCCCATGCGCTGCCCATGACTGACAGCCGGAGTCGGAGTCGGCAACATTTAACCGACTCCGACTCCGGCCGAAATCACCGACTCCGACCGACTCCGACTCCGCAGCTCTGGCCCGCACAGCCTTTTACGAGCGGAGCGGAGCGCGCGCTCGCTCGTCCTTCCGTGGTATATGGGACAAATATGAATATGAGCGGCCCGACCCGGCCCGACCCGGCCTGTGGCGATGCTTTTGACAAGCTAATATCTCTGCAACCGCACGTCCGATTGACAAGCGGGCTTCTTTGCTGAGTATCCCCATCCAACCTACCCTGTTTGAGACCAGTGCCGACTCACGTGGGTGACTACCACTGCGCGTGCCGCGTGAGGGGTGTTGGGAGGTGTTTCCTCGCAATAACTCCGCAACGGCTGAGCCGATTGTGTTCAAATTTGGTGTGTGGTTAGGGACCCGTCAGCCGCCACTTTCCCACAAGTTGTTGGCGGGGTGCCTCTGCACGTGCGCACGACACCCCTATGCTATATCTCAGGAACGGCTGAGCCGATTGTGTGCAAATTTGGTGTGTGGTTAGGGACCCCCCAGCCGCCAATTTTCCACAAGTCAGGGGTGGGGTGCCTCTGCACGTGCGCACGTGCACATCCCTATTCTATATCTCAGGAACGGTTGAGCCGATTGTCTTCAAATTTGGTGTGTGGTTAGGTACCCCTCCGCCGCCGCCTACCCACAAGTCATGGGTGGAGTGCCTCTGCACGTGCGCACGTGCGCACCTTTTTATGTATCTCAGGAACTACTTGCCCGATCGGGTTGAAATTCACCATACATTTATTTCGCGCTCGCTCGTTCACCGCCAACTACGGCGCCTTACTGGTAATATCATTTGTAGTTAACTTGCGCCGTGGAGCGGCGTGGAAATTTTGAGTTGTATTCCCTGGACAACTGCATTCTTACTGTTGAAAGGCTCAGGGTTCCTTCAGATCGTCTAGGGGCCCCTCTGACCTTTTCAACGCCCTTCTGACCTGTTCAGGGACTCATCTGGGATCCGCGGAAAGACATGATATAGTGGGTGATATAGGTTAAATACAAAGAGGACTTACTCCACACAATTAAGAGGCATTTGGTAACAGGTCATTGCTTGTCTTAGAGTCGAGCAATGACTGAGACCATTCTTATAAAAATAAATCGAGCCGTGGCCAGACTTGTCAATGATTCAATGTGAATCGACTACTTTCGATTGAATCATTCTTATTTCAAATGACTCATGAATCGATTCACCTCATGCGCAAACCTGTTGTGAGTCACTGATTGAATCATTCGTACAGAGAAAATAGGCTGATTGAATCATTCATCGCTCAAAGAATCATTCTTTTTTGGTCGAACAGCATAAACTGTCCACAAAATATGACAGCGGCCCAGCATTCATCTGTGCCCTGTGGACAAACCAGGCACTTAATGGCCAATTATATGAGCTCTGTGTCCTGAGCTGTAGCCTGTAATTCATCTATGCGTAAATACAGCGAGGCTTTGTGTCCAACTCCAGTGGGTACAAAGCCACTGTTCAATCAGCCCTAACTAGGTGAATACCTTGGAACTGGTAGGGTTATGGGTAGGTACCTAAATACTTAGAAAAGGTAACTAACTGATAACTCATACTTTGGTTCATAAACCACACGCACACCTTTTTCACACGAAAAATTATCAAAAGGTACCCACCTTTTCCTAATTTCTAGGCTATACCATATCAAAAACGAAATCATAAACAAACATTTGCATGACCTCCGCATGTCCCAAATATCACTGTCGCATCGGCGCCGCTTTATCCAACATCATGCTTTATAAAAAAATAATACCTAATGCAAAATCAAAATAAATGTTCTATTCGCTTACAAAAGTGAAACGTAAAGTCATTAGTGCTTTTGGAACTTGGAATTTGCAATTATAATAAATATTATAAATATAATTTTATAATAAAAATAAACAACACGCGTGTGCAATTGCCTCACATTCACATTCACATTCGGAAATACATTCGCGAACTATTTGGATTGGCTTCAAAATCGATACACAGATAGATCACGACCTAGTGATCATTCTGGTAAAATCTTAGAGTCGCACATTTAAAATCAAAGGAGTTAGAGCAGGTCATATGTTTAAGGTCAAACAGCAGACTATTCTGATGTGCATGCAAATTGGCACACAGGTAGAGCATTACGTCGACATTTCTGGGCAAGCTTGGGACCAGGCATCACTGCCTCGAAGACATGGAGGGCTCGGTGTTCGCTCAGTAGAATCCCTAGCCCTCCCATGCTACGTGGCTTCACTATGTGCAGCAGCGCCCCTGATAGCCGCCATCAGCCCGCCGATAACTGACGACGTCACCCCAGCGGACCTGCAACCGGCTCTAGAAGAGTTCAAGCGGCTCATAAGCTCAGATGACTTCCCTGAAGAACAGGACGCTTGCAAACAGCGAAACTTTGGACGACCTGTTGTGCACGATGGTCAGAGAACAGCTGTTCGAAAGAGCGAACCAAGTAGACCGTGCCCGCCTTCTCGCCGCATCTACACCCCACACGGCGGCATGGTTGCAGACTATCCCAGCGTCAAATCTCGGCCTCCAACTGGATGCCGATACGGTCCGCGTCGCCGTAGCCCTGCGTCTGGGTGCTCCCATCTGCGAACCGCATAACTGCAGCCAATGCAGCCGTCCGGTGGAACGTCTTGGACACCATGTGCTTTCCTGTAGGAAGTCAGCCGGGCGCTTCCCACGTCACGCTAATCTCAACGACGTGGTGAAGCGGGTGCTGGCCAGCGCGGAAGTGCCCTCTGTTCTCGAGCCCCAGGGGCTCGATCGTGGGGATGGCAGGAGGCCAGACGGACTCACCCTCTTCCCTTACAAACAGGGAAAGAGCCTCACATGGGATGCCACCTGCGTTGACACCTTTGCTAAAAGCGCGGTTGTAGATGCCTCACTGAAGCCAGGTTCAGCAGCTAAGGCGGCGGAAGACCGGAAGAGGGAGAGATACGCGGCCATCGCCCAGCGGCACATCTTTGTCCCAGTGGCAGTGGAAACCACCGGCGTCCTCGGCCCAGCAGCCGCCGCCTTCTTGACGGACCTGGGCAGAAGGATCTCTGACGCCACGGGAGACCGTCGGGAAGTCACCTGGCTGCGGCAGCGCGTGTCTCTCGCCATCATTCGGGGAAACGCTGCTGCCGTCCTGGCAACCGCCTGCCCGGTTCAGGAGGCCCAGACGCATCTGTTTTCTCGCCAAGACCGCCCATCAGCCCCTTCCGACATGAAACCCCGACCTCAAGGCCCCGCATCTGGCCGCTTCACTGCCATGCGAACTGGCAGACGCTCCTGCCAAACCATATACCTGGGCAACAACGGCTGCATCACGCCCTCGTCCGACTCCGTCACTTCACCACTGCCCGACCTGAAAGCCCTGGGCAACACCCGCAATATGAACACTAGTAGCAGTGGTGGCAGCAGCAGTGGCGGCGGCAGCGACGGCGGCGGCGGCTGTGGCGGGGACGGCACAGGTGGCAGCGAGTCAGCAGTTCGGCCGCTAGGCCTTACCGGGCTGAGGAATAGCGGAAACACATGTTTCATGAACTCAGTTCTGCAGTGTCTGAGCAACACACGCGCCTTGCACAATTACATCCTGCGTAGCCAGTACTCAACAGACATTAACACGTCCACGTCGGCCATGAAAGGGGCGCTCATCAAAGCGTTCGGTGCGCTAATGCGTGACATGTGGCGGCCCTTAAACGAATCTGAGCGGCCGCTCACGACGGCGCCATTCAAAGCACAGTTTGAACGATTCGCGCCCCGCTTTATGGGCTACCAGCAGCAGGATGCACAGGAATTCCTCAGGTGCCTGCTGGAGGGTCTGCACAGGGATGTAAATCACGTCACCAGCCTGCCAAAGCCCATCACTACCGACATCGACGATAGCCTCAGCACCAGTCAGAAGTCAGCTGAGGCCTGGAAGCGCTCCCTGCGTCTGGAGAACTCAAAATTAGTTGATCTGTTTGTCGGCCACCTCAAATCGACGCTGCTATGCACAGTGTGCGGCCACGCGTCCGTCACGTTCGACCCGTTCTGGGATTTGAGCCTGCCGATCCCGGTCAAGACTGGCCAGGTGCAACTGCAGGCCTGTTCTTCATCAGGGAGAACAGGCCTGCAGGGAAGAGGAATCTTCATCAGGGAAGAGGTGCTCGACGGACACGAGAAGCCGACGTGCTCCAAGTGCCAGCAGCGGCAACAGTGCACCAATAACTTTTCAATCCAGACATTCCCGCGCATCCTAGTGGTGCACCTGAAACGTTTCTCGCCGCAGGAGGGATCCCACGGCAAACTCAACACCGCCGTGGACATTCCGGTGACCGGGCTGGACCTGTCGCCATACTCGGCTGACCAGACGCTCATCAGGTACAACCTGTACGGCGTGGTCAACCACTCCGGCACGCTGGTCTCCGGCCACTACATAGCCTACTGCAAACACCCGCACACGGCCGAGTGGTACGAGTACAACGACTCACGAGTGCGTCTGGCCAATCAGCACAGTGTCACCAGCTGCCAGGCATACGTGCTCTTTTTCGAGCTGGCCGGCACTTCCCACATTGGCTGCTTCGGTGGGCGAGGCCCGCATCAACCCGGCCTCATGTCAAGTGAACCTGCAGCAAAACGTGACGAAGATGCAGATGCCGAAGGCGCCATGCCGAAGGTGGCCGAGCTGGGCGCCATGTCTGCCGAGCGGCCGCTGGCCAGCGGCGGCGGAGGCAGAATGTGGTCAGCAGCAGGCTCAGAGGGGACCGACTCGCTCTGCGCAGCCAACCCCCTGTCGCCGCCGTCCGGAGAGGTCACCGAGGGGGATGGCAGTCCAGCGAAACTGTGGAGGCCGCATGTGGACTGAGGGGGTGGGGGGGGGGGGGGGGGGGGGGAGGGAGGGAGGGGAGTGTCATGGAGGGGAGGGGGTATAGATAACATCGTGAACCCGTGTGATGGAGCTATATTGTATTTGTATTGCAGCTGAAGCATATTCTCATGTGAAAATATATCAATTTGTCTTACGGTAGAGCATATCTGCCGAGCCATGTCTGCCGAGCTATCACGCTCATGAAATCTTAGAGTCGCACATTCAAAATCAAAGGAGTTAGACAAAGGAGTCGACACTTCCCTTTAATGTTGAGTGATTGAATCAAGATTGAATCATTAATTATGGTAATGTTGAGTGATTGAATCATGATTGAATCATTCATTATGGTAATGTTGAGTGATTGAATCATGATTCATTCATTCATTATGGTAATGTTGAGTGATTGAATCATGATTGAATCATTCATTATGGTCCGTGAATCACTGTGAATCGATTCATGACAAATATGAATCATTGACAAGTCTGGCCGTGGCTCGATTTGTTTTTTAAAGAATGACTTCTGAACCCGGCGCGGGAGATGTTTAGCGTCGAAACAGCGCCTCGGAAATGCAACAGCAAAGCACGGGTGGAGTTTCCTATTCACATGGTGTGGCCACTGCCACACCAACTTTGTGTTATACCCCACCAGCTTTTGTCAGATTTGAAGGTTTCCTGGCATTAATATGGCAATTTTTCACCTAAATAATGGAAAACATCCGGCCAATATGGCATTTTGCCCCACCAACTTTTTCTGGAAAGCTCCACCCATGCAGCGAAGCCAAATAATATCCAGGTATTTTACACACTGCCCAAACATAACAAATTTCCAGTCCTGTGGCAATTTTTTTACATCGAGCCACGGCTCGATTTGTTTTTATAAGAATGGCCTCATATATTTGTTTCCATCGAAGCTTTTATTTATGGCACAGAGGCAAAGTCATTATACATTATTACCGATCGTTTTTTTTCATGTGAGGCTTGGTCGTTGGGGGGGGGGGGCGGGCAAACAGGCCACTTTGGGTTGGGAGGGGGGGGGGGGGGGGGGGGCGCCCTAATGCCCCCCCCCCCCTGGATCCGCCAGGGAATACGAGTACGAGGATCATGCGATAACTAAAGCTTGGCCGCCTCGACGGTAGATGTCAGGCCAGGCCAATCGAGGACGCCTCATTGGCTCGCGCTCTCTCACGTTATGAAGTGGAGGACCCTGATGTTGAAACATCTGATGCTGGCATGGTTGTCGAAAGCGGGGACAGAGATGCGTCCTCCGTAGCTTGCAAATCTTGGGGACGTTTCGCGCAAACAAATGAGACGTGTTTCAGTGTTTCGTCAAAGTTCATTGCAAGGTTTAGCTTGCGTATGCGAGGGCGGATCCAAGGGGCATCAGGCCATGGTTCCGCAAAAGAAGCTTAAGCAAGAAATGGAGATGGACGCGGCAAATGTAGAATGGATGTAGACATATTGCACGTCACCACAGGCCAGACTTGTAAACGATTCATTTGTTAATGAATTGATTCATTAGTGATTCCCGCGAAACCTCAATGATTCGATTCTGATTCAAATTACCATTCAGCGTAAAGTAAATCGATTCACCAGTGATTCACGGCTCAGCGCAATGATTCAACTCTGATTCTGAGCCTGATTCTGATTCATGGTCCTCGTGCAATTATAGACAGATAGTGCACTCGTATTTGTGTTCAATGTTATGCTCTGCAGTCTTCTCCCAGGTAATTATTATCTCGGTAGATGAGCAGGTTAGTCGATTGACCGTGAAATGTTTACAAGTCTGCCACAGGCACGCAAAATTCCGCACTATAGTGTCATAATTTTGCTGGGAACCGTAGATATGCTTCCAATACCCAGTACCCACAGTACCCCACTAAAAAAATCCGTGGCGGCGCCCCTGCTCATTCGTATCAAGCTGTACGGCAAGAAAGTATGCATTTCTCACCTATTGGTACCCATTGGTACTTATCTTACTTAAAGTAAGCATTCTTACTTATTGGTCAATGTATCGTTTCACAAGAACGTAAGAACAGAAGAGGGAAATAAGACCTAAGGCACGATCGACGCTAATCGCTCGCCGGCTTGGGTGACAATTGGCAGGAATAACAACGAAATTATGGAAAATGGCTAGTGCTGGACAATCGAAGACAAAATAGGTATTGTCTGTCTTTTGTTGTTTACATTGTTTTAGTCAACACAAACGGTTCCCGCTTGCTTCGCTGCGCGAAGAGGCGACGCAGTTGGCGTCGGTTGTGCCATTTCTGCTGATCACGAAAAATCGTGTTGCAAATAAAGTAATGCCTGTGGACATCTGTGTCTTACTGAATTGTTTAAAATACCGACCGTCAAAATCTCCACCATTACAATCAATGGGATTGTAATGGTGGAGATTTCAAATGACAAGGGGATAGTAGATACACCACGCTAACAAGTGTTTTACATTGATTCGCATGGCCGGCACCGTTCTTTCACGTTATGCATCCTTTACTTTTTCTCCACATGACTGCATTCCGTGCAGGATTCCGCGGACAGTGAATATAAGCGCATCACTTCGTCATGTAGGCTCTGTTAGCAATTGAAGAATGGATCAACGTTTTTCCATCATGACACAGGTAAAATCGACTGAAATGTACAATAACCAATAGACCGCAGCGGTCAGTCATTCCATATCTCACATACCTGTACGCATTGCGTCAGCCCGGGTATCCGATCAGCAAGGCCAACGCGTCCCGTCCTTCTCGACCAACAGGTACGATATTGCGCTCAGTGAAATACCTCCCACTTTGTTTGCATCCTGGATCACACGACATCGTCAGATGTTTGTGTCGTGATTCATAGGTAAAATCTTTAGAATGTACTACTAAAGTAAGCCACAGAGGCAAAGACTGGGCAAACTTACATACCTTAGTCCTTAACACGCGCCCTGGAGGGCCTCTGACAATTACACGCCCTGGAGGGGGGGGGGGCGGAATTCGCCCCCCCCCCTATGATCTCGAAAACCACGCAACGTAGCGACAAGCAGGAAACGACGTTAGATAGCTCGAGACAAGCTCTTTCGAAAGTATTTCGTTATTTTTTTTTCAGGTCAATATTTAGGTCACCAGAGGTCATCAAGGGTCAGATTTCAAGTTTTCAAGACTTCGGTTCGAACACCCCCAAATATCTCGAGAACTATGATAGTTAGCAGCAAACGGAAAAAGTAATCGAATGTCATTGAAAAATGCAACCGACATAGGTGTCCTCAGATTTGAGCTCAGGTCAATTGTTTAGACTCCAGAGGCCATCGAATGTCAAAAAGGTGATTTTGTTTTCAAAACTGTTTTCCCCAAATAACCTTTTACCTAATAAAGATAAAGCAATAATGTTTACGCCATCGCGTGTGTCTTGTCAAGGTGCTTCGAATCATATTCATGGTGACCGGGTTAGGTCAACTGAGAAATCTGACCTCAGGTCAAGGTCAAGTGGTGACCCAAGTTGGTCATGTTGCATATTGGGAGACGTGTTTCGACGAGACAAACATATTGGTACCGTTTTCTCTTCTCTATCTTCATTACGTCGATAGTTATTGATAAAACCGTGTTGGCGGTCACAAAATTGACCTGACCTTAGGTCACCGATATTAGAAATCCGAGATAAACAAATTGTTGGTATCTATGGCCTTATGAAGTCCTGAAAGATTGAAACCGATCGGCGTAAAACTGTGGCTGTGGTACTACTGCAAACGTTTTGGAGTTGAGGTCATCACGTGACCTGGTCTGGTGACTTGACCTGAGATGACCTGAGGCCAAGAATTTTACATAATGCGGGAAGTTCATTTCTAAACAGGTATACAAAAAACGGCGGCGCTGTGCGCCGCCGTTTTTGCGCTATCCTCGAAAAACCGGAGGGGTGGGCGGATTTCGCCCCCCTCCAGGGCGCGTGTTAACACGCGCAGTGGGGGGGGGGGACTTATTATATGGATTTGCATTCCAAGTTATATGGATTTGCATTCCAAGATGGCCGCCAGAATCGAGGTCGGCGAAGAGAGAGCTTCGGAACCAACAGTTGGATCGGGATGATTAAAACGCCATTTGATAGAAAATGTCAATTTTCATCCCCGGAAATAACCTTGTACACATTGCTAATGACCTGTGACGTCACAGAGGTCAAATTCCCAAAATTGTGACATTTGGCTAGATTTAACCTTCGTGACCTCCTTGGACCTTGAAGATATTGACCTAAGGTCACAACAATTTCAGTAAATGTAGATAATAATATCACCTACGTACCCTGTAAGTTTTATTGTTCCTACCTACTAATTTACCTACTAATTTAATTGTTTGGAGTAGGAACATCTTGAGCAGAGCAAATGAGTTGAAGTTATGCTTCTCAAATTCAACAATTATAATCAACTCTTATACTTTCGGATATCTTAGGGGGGGACTAAAGTGCCCCCTCCCCCCCCCGC
>JAXIVJ010015040.1:0-32754 GCA_036785665.1 Chirona hameri
CCCCAGACGACCACCCCCCCGGTTTGGCTACCCTCAGCCGACCCCACCTACCACCCATGGCCTTACCATGTCCTTACGACCCCGTCAATAGATAAGGACCTTTTAGTGTTTTACGGACTTTCCAGCCAAACTTCAAAAATTTAATTTAAGACAACTGTTTTTAATCGTCAATTAGAGCCCCACCCCGAATCCTCGTAATACAAATATTGTTGTTGTTGATTTTCGATGTCCGCGGAGGAAACCGCGCGCTCGCGCGCATTTTGAACCCCAACGATCTTTTGGCTACCCCCAGACGACCCACCTACCACCCGCTACTATGGCCTAACGACCCCGACCACCCCATTGTAGTCGAAGGGTAGTAATCTCTACCACATCTGTACTACTCCAGTCAACCATCAATGCGGTGGTAAGTAGGGTGGTAGAAGTGTCGTTGCGGTGGTACAGGTGTGGTAATAAGGCTATAGGTGAGGTACCGGTGTAGTAAAATATTTTGTTCAGTGCAGTGTCAACAAGGTAAAGAAATGTAGGTCAAAACAGTCACATACACTCCGACACACATCCACACGTCCACACACATACACACTCTCACGTAAGTGTCGTCAAGAAGCAGGCGCCGCTATCGGTCAGCCATTTTGCCGCTGCAGTACATGCTTACGCAGCTCCTTCTTGAACTACGGTAGGTTCGAATCCCGTAAGGGCGGTAGGTAACAATGTTAAAAGCTGTCACGGTTGAGTAAAGGAATCGCCTCTCCTTCCAGATTCCGATCTGATAGAGCTGGAACGTGAATCATGTCACCTTTGTCGTGTATCGCGCTGGTGCGACATGACGTCTATATATAAGATTGTTATATAGCGACTCGGGCTGCGAAGTGACCAGGACGCGTTTTAGAAGGTGTTATCGCTGCATCGCGTTGTGAATTGTGTCTGCTTGAATATAAATGTGGGTATATGGTTCGGGCACCTTTTGCATTCGTCTTCGTTTATTTGATAACTGTTCATTTTAGAGATCAAAATATTCTGGCTGACTACCCGAGGTCCCTCCGGCCACCGCGATACCTGTATGTACAATATGTATTAGCTATCTGGCAATATACCGATATTTGGTCTGGGCCAGTTAAATGACCTCTCTAGGTCACCGAAATTGTCATCTTTTGGTGATATTATTTCATTTATATGTTTCCTAAAAAGCAGAAAAGGCAGTTATATACATGATTTAGCGTTCCCAAAAATAGCAAGTTGCGTTCCCATTTTTAGCAGGAGCCTGCTAAAAAATGGGAACAGATGACCAAACCTTTACAGACCCAGACTGGTTATTGAATTAACTTTTTTGGAATGATTCAATCGTGATTCATTTTGGTATCTGAATGATTCAATCACTGTTTGATTCACAGATAAAATTTTGCGAATTGATTCTTTCCGATTCAAAGAATCTCAAAACAAACATTTTAATTGATTCACGTTTGTTTTCAACATTTAAAATATATGTGGTGAATTTATGTCAAATCAATAAGGCTCAGTTGGGCCGTGGCCTTGGCCGCGGACAGGTTGTGCAGAGTGTGTCCGTCGACCGTTGTCAGTGTTCAAGTTGCCGTTGAGTTGCGAAAGGCTGTCAATCGTGCTGTCGTGATTGTAGTTACTAAGTACCTAATTGTGAGTTGTGAGTGCGTTCTTTTCGTGCGTTCTTTTTGATCTTAGAAATGTAGTTTTTGTGTGAATTTGTTATCGATAAACGTTAGGTATGATAGCGTCTATAAGTTTCATGCCCTCCCGTCACAAACAATTTGTATTGCTAATCCGGTCGGGAGCTGCACCGACCAAGCTTCTATAAACATATGAAATATACGTAGCTGACTGTTGATCTTATAGTAACTATGATTTATTTACGAGTATGCTTGATGAAGATGATTTGTGATGTTGATGTTGATACATGGATCTGTTTACAATAATTCACGGTTTTGTTAATACAATGGTTTTGCAATGAAATGTACTAATTTTGAGTTCTGCTCAGATTGAAAAGGTTGGCGCGAAGTGGTCAGAGTCAGGTCAGAGTGTTCAGATTGGCATGAGTCTTGCGAGTTGTGACACGTCTCTGAGCCGGCGCCCGGCGGCGGCCACCGCCCGCCATGCGTCTGCGTCACGACACCCCAGGCAGCGGCGACCGTTATACCTCTCCCAGTGGTAAACGAACTCCTGTAATACGCCCGGCTGAGGCGTCAATCGACACCCCCCCACATAAGTATTGCGACACCCTCGACACCCCATGCAGCGGTGACGTTACGCCTTTCCCAGTGGTGAACGAACTCCCGCAATACGCCCGGCTGAGGCGTCATCAATCGACACCCCCGCATGATTATTGCGACACCTCGACATCCCATGCAGCGGTTATCAAGGTTATTCCGTTAAACCTATACACCCCATGCAGCGGCGATCACGGTTGTTCCGGTACACCTCTTCTCTGAGTGCTAAACAAAACACCTTCCAGACGACGTATTTTAGGTTGTGTGGGCATCACACGGGCTAGGGGTGTCGACAGCCCTTCATGGAATGGGAATCCCCATGGAAGCCCATGGAATGGGATGGAAATGGGTGGGAATGGGGGCAATTTTGGGAAATGTAACGGGTTGGAACGGTGTTTGGGACAGACCATATCATTTTTTATCACAAAAAGTGAATATATGCTGAAATGGGTGGGAATGGCGTGAGAATGGGAGCCCTAATCAATTATGAATTTGGATTAGAACGGGTTTGGGTCTGGCTGAATGGGCTGGAACGGAAATGGGGGGCTGAAAATGTGTCCCATGAAGGGCTCTAGTCTACACCCTGCGCGGGGTAGTTGATTTTTTTTGTGAGTGTCTGTTCATGTACATGATGACCGATATATTAGTAGGTATCCTTATCCTGTTCTACTGCACGACTATGATAGGTACTGTTTTCATTTATTTGAGTGTTAATACACTATTAAATCAATAGTTTATTATGTGGTGAGCTCAATATTTCACTCACCTGTGTGTTGACGTGGAAAGTGAACTGCTGGTTAAAGTATTTTTAAGACTCTGACCTGAGCTTGTGTGCGCCGCGCTAGTACTCTCAAGATAATCAGCCCAGAGCCCGTCCAGAGTCCGGTGATTTCCTTAAAGTAGATGGCCCGGCCCAGACCCAGCCCAGGCCCGGCACATGGCACGTGGCGAACTCTGCTATCGACTTCACCGTGAAGTTTCTGGGGAAAAGCCATACGCGGCCACTGCCCCCGAGGAGCACTTATATGACTGGGAGTCACGTGCTCGCCAACAGCAGGGATCCAGCTCCCAACGCAGATGTCTGACGGCTATCTAGAATGAGTGTTGCCACCTGGGATGTATCTGAGCAATGTCGACGGGACGGAGAAAATTCGAGTAGCATGTTGAGCACAAATGACACTATCGTTAGGACAGGAACAGATATTGTATAATGAGAAAGCAGCCGAGTGGAAAGGAAATGTTGTTTTAAGCTTTACAAAAACTGACGATAATATATGGTGATATGATAGTTACAGGAGCCGCAGCCAAGACCTTCGGCAAGGGGGAGGGGGGGGGTACGTCATCCCCAGTGGGGCCCCCTCGGTCAAAGGCCCCCACCCCCCACAAAAAAAGACGCGAAAATGGTATATCCTCGGGCAGATTTAGGACCTCTATATTTTGCAGGGGGCCCTAAATGATCGCATAAAAAAACGTCGGACAGACCCATGTTGAACAGACCCCATGCGTAGAGTGACTGATAAGTACGTAAGTACGTAGTCTGATACAAAAGAATTTGCGGCAACTGACTCCCTTTGGCACCATGTGAAATTATTAACTCGCGCACCGACGTGGGGTGCAGATATCCGCCCACCTGAAGTTTTCATAAATATTGGGAAAACGGCCGGTGTGGAGCGCCGCCAAACTTAGCATAGCTATTCGGGGAATCAATTATCCCACATTGTGTATATTTTGTTATCTCAAATCATTTCAGGTTCAGAGTCAACAGTTCAATGTTAAGTGACCCCACCCTCCAAGCAAGTTTTTGAAAGTTTGTGGTCGTGCCAAAGGCCACAGTGAATTGACCGAGCAGTTTCAAACTCACAGGACTTAATTGGACCATAAGTACCTACAATTCGTTTATCTTGAATTTTAAATATCGGTGACCTAAGGTCAGATCGATTTCGGTGACCTCATCATTATAAGTAAATGGATAAAAATGAAAACACGTATAAATCCACAGTAAATGCTTAAATTTGACCAGTTTTTCACCAGAGCCTTGTTCACAGAACCTCCTGCTGACGGGCTGCTGCCCATGTGGCTGCCCAAAAACGGCCAGCACACACCAACCTACGTCATCTGCCCGGCGATTTACTACTTGAACACAAATGCTGTCGATTCACGATACATATATGGACGTACTTGCTACGATAAATTTTGAAAACCCGGTCTTAATGGTTTTCGCTTGGAGATCGTTGGTTGTTTATGGACGCTTCACGTTTGGAAATTGCCGCGTACGCCAATTTGTGTTATCTGTTGCCCGGCTGACGCGATTTTCCGGCAGCAGCGACAGCAGGAGGCAGCAGAGGTATGACGTCATACACCGTACCCCTCCCTACACCCCCCCCCCCCCACACTGGTCCACGCTGATTGGTCGATACGTTTTGACAGCAGTAGGCAGCAGCAGTCAGCCCGTCAGAAGGCGTCGTGAACAAGGCTTTGATACACCATTATTGTGCCGTAAGTAAAGACCCAAGTCACATTTTTGTTCTGTGACCTCTACGAGGTCAACTCAGGTGACCCCAAGGTCACGCGTGGTTTTTCTTTCTTTAACTCTTTGCCAAATCAAGGTAGAGTAATGGAGTTCTCAACATTGTGCTTGGCTCGTCGAGACGCGTTGATTGATGTAAAGTTTGAACTTGACCTGACCTTGACCTGAGCACAGGTCAGGTAAATTTGGGGATATTACCCAACTAGGTCATGATCATACGATATACTATTCGATGCGTATCGAAGGAGAAACACAATGGTGAAAACTGTAGGCATCACTTTATCATGCGTATCTCAAAAGTTATTCCTTAAAATCAATTACGCGATTTTTAGAATGTTTGCAGTTCGATGGCCTCCCCTGAGCTGAAATCTGAGTGACCTGAGATGAAATCTGAGTGACAACAAAAAAATAGTTTTCTTTCGGACTTTTTTTTCGCGCGTCGCTAGCTAGAACTCCTTTTGTTTTCGAGATATAGGCGGTTTTTGGTAAGGATATGACCGAAATTTTACCTTTGTTGACCTCTGGTGACCTTAATTATGACCTAACCTAAAAAATGACCTTAGTACTTCAATGTTATCTTGTTTCGAGCTATCTAACGTTTTTTTTAATGTTTGTCGCTATGTTGCTTTTTTTAATATTAGAGGGCAGGTATCCCCCCCCTCCCCTAGTCGGTTCGAAGTTGGCGCGGACCCCGTCGGTGCGTGGGTTAACAATTTTAGTTGCACGCACAAGGCTCCTTGAAGGTCTCAGCAGCAACACAATGAAGAAGAGGCAACGCAAAACTTCGGACCCTCAACATTGTACGTTGCCCCGATTGCTCACGTTTGTGACAAATTACATTGCAAACACATAAACAAGCGCACTGGCGGATCCAGGGTGTGGGGGGGCAACCAGGTCATGCCCCCCATGGGCGGATCCAAAGAGGGGAGGGCACGGGGCAATGCCCCCCCCCCCCCCCCAACCACCTGAAATCGGCGCAAATGTGACACATTTCCTAAGATAATTAAAATCTAAGCAACTTTTACTAAGGAAAGTTTGTTTTAAATCAGTTATCGATGCACAAGCAAGCGAAATCCGATGAGATTGCAGAATTGTGTGAGACTTTTGGGGATTTGCCCCCCCCCCCCCTAAACTGACCCAAACCACCTATTCTGGATCCGCCCTTGATGCCCCCCCCCCCCCCCCCCCCCCCAAGCATATATTTGACAACTTTCGGAAGGGTGAAACATTCCCTATAAGCTCGAATACCAAAATAAGGTGACTGGCCGAAATCCGCGGAGGGAAAAAATGGGGGTATCTTTTTGCCACAAAAAGATGCCCCCCCCCCCCCCCCCACCCCACGGAGAGAGGCTGGATCCGCCAGTGCCTCCCAACAATTCCCCCCCCACACACACACACACACACACACACACACACACACACACACACACACACACACACACACACACACACACACACACACACACACACACACACACACACACACACACACACACACACACACACACACACACACACACACACACACACACACACACACACACACACACACACACACACACACACACACACACACACACACACACACACACACACACACACACACACACACACACACACACACACACACACACACACACACACACACACACACACACACACACACACACACACACACACACACACACACACACACACACACACACACACACACACACACACACACACACACACACACACACACACACACACACACACACACACACACACACACACACACACACACACACACACACACACACACACACACACACACACACACACACACACACACACACACACACACACACACACACACACACACACACACACACACACACACACACACACACACACACACACACACACACACACACACACACACACACACACACACACACACACACACACACACACACACACACACACACACACACACACACACACACACACACACACACACACACACACACACACACACACACACACACACACACACACACACACACACACACACACACACACACAAACACGACGGTTGGATCCGCCAGTGCCCAAGCGGTCTGCCGTTCACAGTAGAAGGCGAGTATAAGCCCTGAGAACAGGCAGGTGCCCCAGTGGCGATTAGGGTTCAGTACAGGTTATGCAGGCGCTAGACAGGACCTCCAGTGGCGATCATACACTCCAGAACCAGGCTGGGAGCCAGAACCAGGCTAAGGCAGTAGCCATTTGATCCCCAGACGAGGCAGGGCCCCAAAGGCGCCCAGTGTCTATCAGGGATTGCCATGACCAGGTGCTGACCGAGGGCCCCTCAGGCTGACCAATCTAGGCCCCTCAAGACGACCCAGGACCCTCTTAGGCCGGCCGAGGGCCCCCTTAGGCCGGTTGGGTCCCTCAGGCCGACCGGGGCCCTCTTAAGACTAGCAAGGGCTCCCTCAGGGCAACTGAGGGCCCCTCAGGCTAACTAAGAGCCTTAGGCAGACCGTGGCCCCCCGTAAGCCTAACAACAGAGGGCATCCCCAGGCCCCAGGTCCTTAGGGCAACAGAGGGCATCCCCAGGCCGACCGAGGGCTCTCTCGGGCCGAGTGAGGGCCCTAAGTCCGAACAAAGACTCTCTTAAGCCTGGTAAGCTCTTCGGCCGTTTTGGGCCCTTCGGCCGCTCCGCGGCTTCCATATGGGCTGAGGGGTAGGGGCCCTCCGGACCCCTCGGACCAATGGCGGGGGGGGAGGGGCACGTGCGCCCTGTGCCCCCCTGGCTGCGCCCCTGGATAGTTAGACCCCCAAAGTAAATTAATATGTTTCCAGTTCCTTATGATAATAATCGTGTATTGTGTCAAGCAGTTGGCATTTTACCGATTCTCTTCTCCTGACACTGTGTATTTAACCGATTCTCTTCTCCTGACACTGTGTATTTGACCGATTCTCTTCTCCTGACACTGTGTATTTGACCGATTCTGTTCTCCTGACACTGTGTATTTGACCGATTATGTTCTCCTGACACTGTGTATTTGACCGATTCTGTTCTCCTGACACTGTGTATTTGACCGATTCTGTTCTCCTGACACTGTGTATTTAACCGATTATGTTCTCCTGACACTGTGTATTTGACCGATTCTCTTCTCCTGACACTGTGTATTTAACCGATTATGTTCTCCTGACACTGTGTATTTAACCGATTATGTTCTCCTGACACTGTGTATTTAACCGATTCTCTTCTCCTGACACTGTGTATTTAACCGATTCTGTTCTCCTGACACTGTGTATTTGACCGATTATGTTCTCCTGACACTGTGTATTTGACCGATTCTGTTCTCCTGACACTGTGTATTTAACCGATTATGTTCTCCTGACACTGTGTATTTAACCGATTCTGTTCTCCTGACACTGTGTATTTGACCGATTATGTTCTCCTGACACTGTGTATTTGACCGATTCTCTTCTCCTGACACTGTGTATTTAACCGATTCTCTTCTCCTGACACTGTGTATTTGACCGATTCTCTTCTCCTGACACTGTGTATTTGACCGATTCTCTTCTCCTGACACTGTGTATTTGACCGATTCTGTTCTCCTGACACTGTGTATTTGACCGATTATGTTCTCCTGACACTGTGTATTTGACCGATTCTCTTCTCCTGACACTGTGTATTTAACCGATTATGTTCTCCTGACACTGTGTATTTGACCGATTCTGTTCTCCTGACACTGTGTATTTAACCGATTATGTTCTCCTGACACTGTGTATTTGACCGATTCTCTTCTCCTGACACTGTGTATTTAACCGATTCTCTTCTCCTGACACTGTGTATTTAACCGATTATGTTCTCCTGACACTGTATTTGACCGATTATCTTCTCCTGACACTGTGTATTTAACCGATTCTGTTCTCCTGACACTGTGTATTTAACCGATTCTGTTCTCCTGACACTGTGTATTTAACCGATTCTGTTCTCCTGGCACTGTGTATTTAACCGATTCTGTTCTCCTGACACTGTGTATTTAACCGATTCTGTTCTCCTGACACTGTGTATTTAACCGATTCTGTTCTCCTGACACTGTGTATTTGACCGATTATGTTCTCCTGACACTGTGTATTTAACCGATTCTCTTCTCCTGACACTGTGTATTTGACCGATTATGTTCTCCTGACACTGTGTATTTAACCGATTCTGTTCTCCTGACACTGTGTATTTGACCGATTATGTTCTCCTGGCACTGTGTATTTAACCGATTATGTTCTCCTGACACTGTGTATTTGACCGATTCTCTTCTCCTGACACTGTGTATTTGACCGATTATGTTCTCCTGGCACTGTGTATTTAACCGATTATGTTCTCCTGACACTGTGTATTTGACCGATTCTCTTCTCCTGACACTGTGTATTTGACCGATTATGTTCTCCTGGCACTGTGTATTTGACCGATTCTCTTCTCCTGACACTGTGTATTTGACCGATTATGTTCTCCTGGCACTGTGTATTTAACCGATTATGTTCTCCTGACACTGTGTATTTGACCGATTATGTTCTCCTGGCACTGTGTACTTGACCGATTCTCTTCTCCTGACACTGTGTATTTGACCGATTCTCTTCTCCTGACACTGTGTATTTGACCGATTCTCTTCTCCTGACACTGTGTATTTGACCGATTCTGTTCTCCTGACACTGTGTATTTGACCGATTATGTTCTCCTGACACTGTGTATTTAACCGATTCTGTTCTCCTGACACTGTGTATTTAACCGATTCTGTTCTCCTGACACTGTGTATTTAACCGATTCTGTTCTCCTGGCAATGTGTATTTAACCGATTCTGTTCTCCTGACACTGTGTATTTAACCGATTCTGTTCTCCTGACACTGTGTATTTAACCGATTATGTTCTCCTCACACTGTGTATTTAACCGATTATGTTCTCCTGACACTGTATTTGACCAATTATCTTCTCCTGACACTGTGTATTTAACCGATTCTGTTCTCCTGACACTTTGTATTTAACCGATTCTCTTCTCCTGACACTGTGTATTTAACCGATTATGTTCTCCTGACACTGTGTATTTAACCGATTCTCTTCTCCTGACACTGTGTATTTAACCGATTCTCTTCTCCTGACACTGTGTATTTGACCGATTCTCTTCTCCTGACACTGTGTATTTGACCGATTCTCTTCTCCTGACACTGTGTATTTGACCGATTCTGTTCTCCTGACACTGTGTATTTGACCGATTATGTTCTCCTGACACTGTGTATTTGACCGATTCTCTTCTCCTGACACTGTGTATTTAACCGATTATGTTCTCCTGACACTGTGTATTTGACCGATTCTGTTCTCCTGACACTGTGTATTTAACCGATTATGTTCTCCTGACACTGTGTATTTGACCGATTCTCTTCTCCTGACACTGTGTATTTAACCGATTCTCTTCTCCTGACACTGTGTATTTAACCGATTATGTTCTCCTGACACTGTATTTGACCGATTATCTTCTCCTGACACTGTGTATTTAACCGATTCTGTTCTCCTGACACTGTGTATTTAACCGATTCTGTTCTCCTGACACTGTGTATTTAACCGATTCTGTTCTCCTGGCACTGTGTATTTAACCGATTCTGTTCTCCTGACACTGTGTATTTAACCGATTCTGTTCTCCTGACACTGTGTATTTAACCGATTCTGTTCTCCTGACACTGTGTATTTGACCGATTATGTTCTCCTGACACTGTGTATTTAACCGATTCTCTTCTCCTGACACTGTGTATTTGACCGATTATGTTCTCCTGACACTGTGTATTTAACCGATTCTGTTCTCCTGACACTGTGTATTTGACCGATTATGTTCTCCTGGCACTGTGTATTTAACCGATTATGTTCTCCTGACACTGTGTATTTGACCGATTCTCTTCTCCTGACACTGTGTATTTGACCGATTATGTTCTCCTGGCACTGTGTATTTAACCGATTATGTTCTCCTGACACTGTGTATTTGACCGATTCTCTTCTCCTGACACTGTGTATTTGACCGATTATGTTCTCCTGGCACTGTGTATTTGACCGATTCTCTTCTCCTGACACTGTGTATTTGACCGATTATGTTCTCCTGGCACTGTGTATTTAACCGATTATGTTCTCCTGACACTGTGTATTTGACCGATTATGTTCTCCTGGCACTGTGTACTTGACCGATTCTCTTCTCCTGACACTGTGTATTTGACCGATTCTCTTCTCCTGACACTGTGTATTTGACCGATTCTCTTCTCCTGACACTGTGTATTTGACCGATTCTGTTCTCCTGACACTGTGTATTTGACCGATTATGTTCTCCTGACACTGTGTATTTAACCGATTCTGTTCTCCTGACACTGTGTATTTAACCGATTCTGTTCTCCTGACACTGTGTATTTAACCGATTCTGTTCTCCTGGCAATGTGTATTTAACCGATTCTGTTCTCCTGACACTGTGTATTTAACCGATTCTGTTCTCCTGACACTGTGTATTTAACCGATTATGTTCTCCTCACACTGTGTATTTAACCGATTATGTTCTCCTGACACTGTATTTGACCAATTATCTTCTCCTGACACTGTGTATTTAACCGATTCTGTTCTCCTGACACTTTGTATTTAACCGATTCTCTTCTCCTGACACTGTGTATTTAACCGATTATGTTCTCCTGACACTGTGTATTTAACCGATTATGTTCTCCTGACACTGTGTATTTAACCGATTCTCTTCTCCTGACACTGTGTATTTAACCGATTATCTTCTCCTGACACTGTGTATTTAACCGATTATGTTCTCCTGACACTGTGTATTTGACCGATTATGTTCTCCTGACACTGTGTATTTAACCGATTCTCTTCTCCTGACACTGTGTATTTGACCGATTCTCTTCTCCTGACACTGTGTATTTGACCGATTCTCTTCTCCTGACACTGCGTATTTGACCGATTATCTTCTCCTGGCACTGTGTATTTGACCGATTCTCATCTCCTGACACTGTGTATTTGACCGATTCTCTTCTCCTGACACTGTGTATTTAACCGATTATGTTCTCCTGACACTGTGTATTTGACCGATTCTCTTCTCCTGACACTGTGTATTTAACCGATTATGTTCTCCTGACACTGTGTATTTAACCGATTCTCTTCTCCTGACACTGTGTATTTAACCGATTCTGTTCTCCTGACACTGTGTATTTAACCGATTATGTTCTCCTGGCACTGTGTATTTAACCGATTATGTTCTCCTGACACTGTGTATTTAACCGATTCTCTTCTCCTGACACTGTGTATTTAACCGATTATGTTCTCCTGGCACTGTGTATTTGACCGATTCTCTTCTCCTGACACTGTGTATTTGACCGATTATGTTCTCCTGGCACTGTGTATTTGACCGATTCTCTTCTCCTGACACTGTGTATTTGACCGATTCTCTTCTCCTGACACTGTGTATTTAACCGATTCTGTTCTCCTGACACTGTGTATTTAACCGATTATGTTCTCCTGGCACTGTGTATTTAACCGATTATGTTCTCCTGACACTGTGTATTTGACCGATTCTCTTCTCCTGACACTGTGTATTTAACCGATTCTGTTCTCATGACACTGTGTATTTAACCGATTATGTTCTCCTGACACTGTGTATTTGACCGATTCTCTTCTCCTGACACTGTGTATTTAACCGATTCTGTTCTCATGACACTGTGTATTTAACCGATTATGTTCTCCTGACACTGTGTATTTGACCGATTCTGTTCTCATGACACTGTGTATTTGACCGATTCTCTTCTCCTGACACTGTGTATTTAACCGATTATGTTCTCCTGGCACTGTGTATTTGACCGATTCTCTTCTCCTGACACTGTGTATTTAACCGATTCTGTTCTCATGACACTGTGTATTTGACCGATTCTGTTCTCATGACACTGTGTATTTGACCGATTCTCTTCTCCTGACACTGTGTATTTAACCGATTATGTTCTCCTGGCACTGTGTATTTGACCGATTCTCTTCTCCTGACACTGTGTATTTGACCGATTATGTTCTCCTGGCACTGTGTATTTGACCGATTCTCTTCTCCTGGCACTGTGTATTTGACCGATTCTCTTCTCCTGACACTGTGTATTTGACCGATTCTCTTCTCCTGGCACTGTGTATTTAACCGATTATGTTCTCATGACACTGTGTATTTGACCGATTCTGTTCTCATGACACTGTGTATTTGACCGATTCTGTTCTCCTGACACTGTGTACGGGTTCGGAAATGGGATGAATACATATCTGGTGCATGATATACCCTATGAATGGGATGTAAGGCACACATTTGAAATACATATCCAACACAAATATAACAAGCTAAATTCACGGGCTTAGTACCGAAACCAACGTAGATATTCGATGCACTCGCTGGTCTAGTAATTTGTACTTTCCCGAATTCCAAGTTTAGCTCGGCGTGTCCCGTTTCTGACAGACGACAGAGCTCTGTTGATGAGCAGAAGCGTACATTTGGCACCGTGACCTTCCAAAGCACCAATCAGTGTTGGCCTTCGCGGGGTCAGGAGCAGGTCTGGCACCATCGATCTTCTGTCACCCACAAAGCCAGATTTGGTTTGGTGCTGTTCCCAATAAGGATGGTGTAATCCAGTGACAAGTTCTACATCTAATGGTAATAATTCAGTAATTCACCTCCCCAGCTAATGGTGTTCTTGAGGTCCCTAATAGAAGAGAGTATTATTATGACAGACAAAAAAGTGTACCAGTAATACCAAAGCTATGACCAAACTGGTTATTGATTCGACACTGATTGAATCGATTGGAATTGTTCAATCAAAATTACTTGAATCAAAAAAAATATTGATTTACCACCAGATGTTTTGATTCATGAATCGCAATTGAATCAAACCCCGCATCAAATCAATGCTGATTTAATCAAAAGATTTAAAGGAAATAGTTCACCTTCGGAAAAATTTCAGAACACGATTTTATTATATTTTTTTAATACAGTTTCTTTTTTTCTTTTCAAAAATGGTCCTACATCGCGCCAACTCAGGACAGAAGGTCGTAAATTATTAATGTTATGGTGTGCGTTATTGGTCTGCGCATGCTCAATGCAGTGCTGGCACTCCCAGACGGTACGGTATATTATATATGCGCCGCATTCCTTCGCCAAAAAGTCAAATATCTTCGGCTGGAGAGTCTTTTCAGCCAAGAAAAGTTGCAGATAAGGATTTCTTAACACGGGCTACAAAACTGCTATTTCAGTTCAAAATCCCATGTTGAAGGTGAACTATTACCTTTAACGAGCTTAACGATTCAAGTGCACTGGTAATTTGTGCAAATACATGTAGTCCCAGTGGTTACATTAATGTATACTGAAATAGTATTGTGTAACAATGTTTGAATGATCATATATATGTATGTTTCCATTTGTATTGATTTGACATAAATTCACCGCATATATTTTAATGCTGAATCAAACGTGAATCGATTAAAACATTTGTTTTGATTCTTTGAAACGGAAAGAATCAATTCTCGAAATTATATCCGTGAATCGAACGGTGATTGTATCATTCATATTCCAAAAATGAATCATGATTGAATCGTTCCAAACAAGTTGAATAAATAACCAGTATATAATAACCTATGACGTCACCAAAATCGATACATATTGACCTGACCTAACATTAGGCCTGTTTACATAGCATAAAAAGACTCAATTCCTAGGAAAATATTGTCCTAGCAATTGAGACTTTTTAGCTTTTCTAATGAAATTTCCCTAGCCTCAAAAGATTGGTTTAGTCTGTTTAAAAACTGCTGTTCGAGCACGAGAATACACAAAGGTACTCTTCCATATGCTATGATTAATCTTGTTTTACCTACTCGCAAGTTAGATAGCATGTGTTACATGTTATTCAATAACTTTTGGGAAAACTATGTTCCTGGATGTATGGATGTTCGGTGTTTCATGCATATATTTCTTCAGAATATGCCTGAATGTCTAAATTCCTAGGAATAATCAGGTAGCTTATCACCTGGGTCTTGGCTGTGGTGCTATCAAATAATTTCCTAGGAATTGAGACTACACTATCTGTGTCAAATCAATAAGACTACATGCCAGCTGACGACGACCGACCTTGATACGACAAGTATAGACAGCGTTCACGGCGGCCGGCTATGACGTCACATAACTTATTTACGCTGTAGGCTTAATGTCGCTCACTAAACCCCATCACGCTCTCACTAAACCTCAGTTCCTGGCGGAGCGCAGGACTTGTATTTGAGACCGAAGGTCGGCCGCGCAGCGGCCGCCACCACGACGTGACCTTGCACGTCAATCACCGGCTGGCGAAATTATCAAGCGTTTTTTTCACTCATAAAATATACAGTCATTGTTCCAATGACGTCATGGACGATCCTTATTTTCCCTGTGCATCTTCTTGCGTCGATATATCTTTCTGCGTAGATATGGCGACGATCGTGGTGGACGATCAGTCGTTACACCTTCCAGATTGTTTTGTTTTGTTTCAAAATTGTTAGGTAAGATACATCTAAATAACATAACAAATACCTACAGAATAGTGTCTTCAAAGATGCATAGTGACTAAATAGTGAAGTTTTCAAACATCAGAGAACATTGGTAGGGCCCAAAGAGGCATTTGTAGTGCCCAAATGAACATTGGTAGGGCTTGGGCCTTACCAGGCCTATGGAAAACGACGCCCCTGGGCCCCTAGGCAGGTTCAAGAGGCCCTTGATCAGACTCAATGGGCCCCAGGGCAAGCTCGAGAAACCCCTGGGCAGGTTCGAGAGGCTCCTGAGCAGACTCAATAGGCCCCTGGGCAAGCTCGAGAGGCCCCTGGGCAGGCTCTAATGGCCCCTGGGCAGGTTTCTAGAGGCCCCTGTACAGACTCAATGGTCCCCAGGGAAGACTATTGGCCCATGGATAGGTTTGAGAGGCCCATGAACAGACTCTAATGGGCCCATGGGAAGGCTTGATAGGCCCCTGAACATACTTAATGGGCCCATGAGCATGCACGAAAGGCCCCTGGATAGTTTTGTGAGCCCCTGGGTGGGCTCAATGGCCCCTGGACGTGCTCAAGAGGCCCCTGGGCTGGCTTCGAAAGCCCTTCAGTGTCTCTGAGGGC
The DNA here is from genome assembly GCA_036785665.1 of Chirona hameri. NCBI lineage: Eukaryota > Metazoa > Arthropoda > Thecostraca > Balanomorpha > Balanidae > Chirona > Chirona hameri. The sequence goes on from JAXIVJ010015040.1 coordinate 15,941, forward strand.
CCTTGACATGCACCCCTGGGCATGCCAAGGGCCCTCAGAGACCTCAAACCCTCAAACCCTTGCCTGGTTTGAGGGCTCCTCTGTGTTTTTTTAAAGTCATTTAGCTAATGCAAATGGAATCTGGGCCAATCTTGGTGGGGCCCCCTGTGACCCGTAGGGGGGGGGGGGGATTTACAGGCGCGTAACCACCACTGGGGTCACTGGGGATCAGTCCCCAGTAACATTTCCGGATTTTAACATTACGCCTATGGACGATGCATGGAAACAATCGACTTCAAAGTGCCTCTGTCCCCACCTATTTTCGGAAGGTGGTTACGCCTATGGCAATTGACCCCCCCCCCCCCCCCCCCCCCCCTTACCCATCTAGACATGTGAGTTGGTAGGCAAACAAACGGTTAACCCGGCATTGGCTGGGGTCTCCAGCCACTTTCCATTGGCTGGGGGGGGGGGTCGCCCCCCCCCCCCCCTGGTTATCTTCCGAAACGCAGCCAGACGCGCAAAGCGGCATTCGAAAGCTCTCAATGAGACGAATATAAAGAGTGCTCCAAAGTTGCAAATTTAGGTCACATGTCAGGTCACGGTCAGGTCAAAGGTCAAAATCGAGGTATTTGAGTGTATTTGTATTTATTTGTATTTATTGATAAATCACCAACAGGCACAAAACCCGGTTACAGGCGAAGTCAGGAGATAAAACTATGACTTTCACTTAAAATACACACGCATGCAAGACGACAGACAAGACACCTACACACGCACGCACGCACGCACGCACACACGCACATGCACACGCACACGCACACGCACACGCACACGCACACGCACACGCACACGCACACGCACACGCACACGCACACGCACACGCACACGCACACGCACACGCGCACGCACACGCACACGCACACGCACACGCACACGCACACGCACACGCACACGCACACGCACACGCAAACACAAACACACACGCACACGCACACGCACACGCACACGCACACGCACACGCACACGTACACGCACACGCACACGCACACACAAGTACACACACATACACATAACCATTCGATGAGCCCTCCCGTGGTGAAGCCTGGCTGCGAGCTCAAAAGGCTTAAAAGACACCTGCCCGAGATACATGTGACCGCACAGCGGATTTGTAGTCGGATGATGGCGAGCAAAAGAAATATAGGGATACGCAGGCGTTAAGAAGCTCGTTACACATGGAAGAAATTCGGCAAAAAGATCCGTTTTTCACAGCAGCGACACGTGCAAACGGTATATGCCAGAGCACAGGCGACCTGATCCGTCTGGCCGGAGCCGACAGGTGAAAGCATGACAGGAGCTGGGGACTGTCAAGTCGGCCGTGAAAAACGTTGTGTATGAACATAAGATCATGCTGCATGAAACGAGATTTTATGGAGGAAACCTTGAAATACTGCAGTAAGTGATCGTAAGCTAGGTTAAAGGAGCTGTGGTCAGATGAACACGCGAGCCAAATCAAAAAGGAATGCTGAATGCGTTCCAGCCGTTTAAGATGAGTCACTGCCGCTCCCGACCAGACCACGCTCCCGTATTCGACAATGGAGCGGACATGAGCGTTGAAAGCACACGACATGACCTTGTGATCGAGCTTTACATGGCGACGGGGAGCTGGCAGCTGCATGCTGCGGATAAGCAGTCCAAGCATACGTTTGGCCTTTGCGACTGTGGCGTCCACATGAGAAGCGAAGTTCAACTTTGAGTCTAAGATGACTCCCAAGTCGCGCACCTGTGCGTGACGCTCTAGTGTAACTCCATCCATTGTGTTGGCCGCTAAGACAGGCGAGGTGCGCAAGGTGAACGATATTACGTGACACTTGGCCGGGTTCAAACTTAGCCCCCACACACGTGACCAATGTACAAGAGAGTCGATGTCAGACTGAAGATTGCGAGCATCGTCCTCACAGCGGACCGGCGTATACAGCTTAACGTCATCAGCATACATTGTGCATCCATTTTTTATGTGGAGTGATATATCGGCGGTAAAACAGATAAATCACAGGGGGCCGCAGATACTACCTTCTGGGACGCCCGATAACACTGGAGTCCACGGTGAGTGTTTCCCGTTTACAACCACTCGCTGACTACGGTTTAACAGGTATGAGCGAAGTCCACGAGTATGCACGGAGTATGCACGTTGAATGAGTGCTTCATTTTGTGCAACAACAGTTGGTGATTCACACTTGTAAACGCGGACGAGTAGTCGGTGTACACGGCGTCCAGCTGTTTCCCCTCGGCTATAGAGTCCCAGGCATCATTCAGGAAGCAGGTCAGGTTGGTCACGCACGAACGTTTTGGCATAAATCCGTGTTGGTTGACAGGCAAAACGGGACGACAATGCTCAATCAGGCAGTCGTAAACAACCTTCTCCAGCACCTTTGAGCAGAGTGGTAAAATGGAGATGGGCCGATAGTTTTCTGGTCGTTTTTTATCTCCCTTCTTGTGCACCGGTATGGCATTGGCTTGTTTCCAACGGCCTGGAAAGACGCCCTGCTCAACCGACAAGCGACACAGCATCTCGATCGGGACAGCCAGCTCTCGAGCACATTCCCTTAAAATGCGAGCACTGAGGCCGTCCGGACCGCATGCCTTGTGCCTGTCAAGGTTGAGAAGTAGGCGCTCGACCTTGCCCTGCGGAAAGTATGGACCAAACTTTCCATCCAAAGCTTTCGATTACGACCATGATCGCCCAAAATGCTCTCAAAGGTGCTCGCTCATACACATCCCGTATGAGCTATGATCCCGTATGAGATTGTTGGCAAAGGTCAAGGTCAGCTCACAAAAAGTCACTGCGCAAAATATATGTATACATAAATAATGTAGCATATGTTTTATGGGTTCTGTCACACGTATAATTCGATAGTGATAGTCATTTTACCATCTGACCTAATTTAAGTAAAGTTAGTGTCAAGCTCATGTCAAGGTCAGGTCTAGAGCCCTTCATGGAATGGGAATCCCGTATGGGAATGGGAACGGGATGGAAATGGGTGGGAAATGGAGCATTTTTTGGGAAATGTAACGGGTTTGGGACAGATCATATATTTTTTAGCACCACAAAAAGTTAAATATGCTTAAACGGGTGCGAACGGAAGCCCCATCAATTATGAATTCGGATTGGAACGGGTTTGGGTCTGGGTGAATGGGCTGGAACGGGATGGGGGCTGAAATGTGTCCCATGAAGGGTCACATATCACAGGTCACATATGGTCAGGTCACATATGGTCAGGTCACATATGGTCAAAAACAATAATAGATATATCTAAAACGGCATGTTTATAGACCAGTTTTGTCTCAGAAATACAGTGATGGCATTTATGTGTCGGTATCTGGTGACTGCATGTGTCGGTATCTGGTGACTGCATGTGTCGGTATCTGGTGACTGCATGTGTCGGTATCTGGTGACTGCATGTGTCGGTATCTGGTGACTGCATGTGTCGGTATCTGGTGACTGCATGTGTCGGTATCTGGTGACTGCATGTGTCGGTATCTGGTGACTGCATGTGTCGGTATCTGGTGACTGCATGTGTCGGTATCTGGTGACTGCATGTGTCGGTATCTGGTGACTGCATGTGTCGGTATCTGGTGACTGCATGTGTCGGTATCTGGTGACTGCATGTGTCGGTATCTGGTGACTGCATGTGTCGGTATCTGGTGACTGCATGTGTCGGTATCTGGTGCATGTGTCGGTATCTGGTGACTGCATGTGTCGGTATCTGGTGACTGCATGTGTCGGTATCTGGTGACTGCATGTGTCGGTATCTGGTGACTGCATGTGTCGGTATCTGGTGCATGTGTCGGTATCTGGTGACTGCATGTGTCGGTATCTGGTGACTGCATGTGTCGGTATCTGGTGACTGCATGTGTCGGTATCTGGTGCATGTGTCGGTATCTGGTGACTGCATGTGTCGGTATCTGGTTACTGCATGTGTCGGTATCTGGTGACTGCATGTGTCGGTATCTGGTGACTGCATGTGTCGGTATCTGGTGCATGTGTCGGTATCTGGTGCATGTGTCGGTATCTGGTGACTGCATATGTCGGTATCTGGTGACTGTGTCGGTATCTGGTGCATGTGTCGGTATCTGGTGCATGTGTCGGTATCTGGTGATTATGTGTCGGTATCTGGTGACTGTGTCGGTATCTGGTGCATGTGTCGGTATCTGGTGATTATGTGTCGGTATCTGGTGATTATGTGTCGGTATCTGGTGATTATGTGTCGGTATCTGGTGCATGTGTCGGTATCTGGTGATTATGTGTCGGTATCTGGTGACTGTGTCGGTATCTGGTGCATGTGTCGGTATCTGGTGATTATGTGTCGGTATCTGGTGATTATGTGTCGGTATCTGGTGACTGTGTCGGTATCTGGTGACTGTGTCGGTATCTGGTGCATGTGTCGGTATCTGGTGATTATGTGTCGGTATCTGGTGATTATGTGTCGGTATCTGGTGACTGTGTCGGTATCTGGTGATTATGTGTCGGTATCTGGTGACTGTGTCGGTATCTGGTGACTGTGTCGGTATCTGGTGCATGTGTCGGTATCTGGTGCCAAAAAACGCAATTTCAAAATATGCCGTCATGAGTCACTCATACTTAGGGAGCAATACGTCAGCCAAAAATAAAGATATTGTTTTTACATTTGGTTTGGGTATTGTCCACCTGTGGTTCGCCAACATATGTTCTGTCTTTTAATGTTTAAATATGTTGATTTTGAGGGAATTCCTTTTTTTAAATGAGGGTAAAAAAAAACAAATGTACATAATTCTGAGACAGCCATTGTGTAGCTCTTGCCATTTGCTATCTTTTGACGTGTTTGGATTGCATTTTGCTCATAATATGGCATTTGTACGGTCTGTTAAAGTTTAGCTTATTTTTTCCTCGTCAAACTCGTGTGTAGTAGTGACGTCACTAAATTCGCTATATCTCGATTTTTGTCGACGAAATTGCTTCATTTTTGCACAGAAGATGTACAATTGATGTAGGAGAAGGCACCCGAAGTTCCACGTCGATAGCGATATTGGTTTTTGAGCTATTGCGAAAGTTCGTCGGGGGGGGCGAAAAATGCCCCCCCCCCCCCCCCCAGCCAATGGCGGGTTAACCCGCGAGTTACTGGGGGGGGGGCTATTTTTTGCCCCCCCCCCCCTCCCGTTATTTCGCAATAACTCCTAAACAAACACCGGTATCATCACCAAACTTGCAGTACCTTCTCTCACATCAATTCTACACATGTTGGCAAAAGGAAAAATATGAGGCTATGATAGGTCAACCGGGAATGACGTCAGAGTGACGTCATGTTCTTCGGTTTTTGTTGCAAAATAATGGTTTTCAGAAAACGCTGTCAAAGGTACGATATTTGAGATAAACTAAATTGTTTGAAATCAAATTACTGATAATCGACCGGGCTATCAAACTGCTATCTCGGATTTGTGCGATTTTGTGAAATTCAAAATTTTGAGAAATCCAAATACATTTTTTTTTGTTTTTACAAAATTTTCAAGAAAAAATCAGAGTTATCCAAAAACCGGAATATATGTCATCGAGACGTATGCGGTGAATATGTGTACCAAATTTCAATTCGATATCTTTAAAAATGACCGAGTTATGACCTTTAAATGACAAAAATCGGCCACTTCTCACAGCATTACTATGCATAAAAACGCATTTCCATTTTTGCTTTTTACTTCTATTTATATGGAACAAACAATGTTCTAAGGTCATTTTTCGCGTTTTAGACGAAAAACAAACCCATAAACATGTGTTACAACGCCTAATGACCGTAATCTGCAGTTTGACCTCGTGACCTCGGATGACCTTGACCTGACCCAAGGTAATAAACAGCTTAGAAAGGTACTTAGAAGTGTCAGACCCACGAATCATACCGATTTATCGACAGCTTATGCGTTTAATATCGCAATTTTGCGCGACAATTCCATCCATCGAGACCTTTTGACACGGTCAAACATTTTGTACTTGACCTGACCTGTGACGTCATCGGTGACCCCGAGGTCAACAATATTATGTTTCCCTCGATAAATTTCCCAGGGCTATCGAATGCCGTTTGAATTTTTACATTCGGTCCAGTAGTTCCGGAGATCAGAGGGGGGCTAAAAATAGCCCCCCCCCCCCCCCCCCCCCAGTAAGTCGCGTTATGAAATATACCCCAGTAACTCGCGGGTTAACTGGCATTTTCTATCAGAGTCATGCTTACGTCTTTTTGACATTGTGTGCTATGTTTGGATCTTATCTCCCCCCCCCCAGTGATTTTCCCTTAAAATAGGCCCTGAGGTATAGTCGTGAAGCGTGCCGCATGAGAGGTGCTGAAAAATGTTTTGTCTCAAAAACTTCGCAACGGCTGGGCCGATTGTGTGCTAATTCGGTGTGTGGTTAGGGGCACCTCAGCCGCCGCTTTCCCACAAGTCAAGGGTGGGGTGCCTCTGCACATGCGCACGGGCACACCCCTATTTTATATCTCAGGAACGGCTGAGACGATTGTGTTCAAATTTGGTGTGTAGTTAGGGACCCCCAGCCAGGGGCGTCGCTACCAGGGGGGTCCGGGTGCCCCGGACCCCCCCCCCCCCCACACACACACACTTTTCAGCGGGCGCCGAAGGCGCCCCCTCAAAAAGTGGGTCTGTTCTGGGTTTTGAGAGGGCGCCGGAGGCGCCCCTTTAAAAAAAAACTCACAAAAAAATAAAACCAAGGACAAACTAAAAAAGCCACCAAAAATGCCCCGCCAGTATGTGTACGCCCCTATGACAGTGAGGGCCCAAGCCAGTGGCGTACCGAGTATACGGTCATTCAGGGCATGACCTGGTCCTTTGGACCCGAGGCGCCCATGCAAAGCTGGCGATCAGTGACGGGGCCCCTCCGGCCAGTGACGGCGCCCCTCCGGCGGGTGACGGCGCCCCTCCGGATAGTGACGGCGCCTCTCCGGCGAGTGACGGCGCCCTCTAACTAGTGACTGCCCTCTCCGGCCAGTGACGGTGGCCCTCTCCGGCCAGTGACGGTGCCCCTCCGGATAGTGATGGCGCCCCTCAGGATAGTGATGCTGCCCCTCCGGCCAGTGACGGCACCCTCCGGCTAGTGACGGCGCCCCTCCGGCCAGTGACGGCGCCCCTCCGGCCAGTGACCACACCCCTCCGGCGAGTGACGGCGCCCCTCCGGCTAGTGACGGCGTCCCTCCGGCCAGTGACGGCGCCCCTCCGGCTAGTGACGGCGACCCTCCGGTCAGTGAGGCGCCCCTCCGGCCAGTGACGGCGACTCTCCAGCCAGTGACCACGCCCCTCCAGCGAGTGACGGCGCCCCTCCGGCTAGTGACGGCGCCCCTCCGACCAGTCACTGCGCCCCTCCAGCTAGTGACGGCGCCGCTCCGGCTAGTGATGGCGCCCCACAAAATGTTAAAAGTACGACGAGCACGTGAGGAAGGAAAGGCGCCCCCCCCCCCCCCCTGCAAAATGTTCACCAATATTGGTGGCGCCCCTGTCGATTGGGTGGCGCCCCTCAAGGCAATGACCCGGTCCTCTGTGAATTTATGCGAACGCCACTGGCCCAAGCTCATGGGCGCCCCTCTTCCAAAATGTGGCGCCCCTTGATTACAGTTGCGATGGCGACAAGATGCTTCCGAGGGCGGCAAGGTGTCTACCGAGGGCGACATGGTGCCTTCTAAGGGCGGCATAATACGCTCTAAGGGCGGCAGAATGCCTTCTGAGGGCGGTAAGACGTCGTCTGATGGCGGTAAAACTCCTTCCGAGGGCGGCATGATTCCTTCCAAGGGCGGTATAATGCGTTCTGAGGGCGGTATAATGCGTTCTGAGGGCGGCAAAATGATTTACGAGGGCGGCAATATGTCTTCCGGGGAGGGCGGCATGATGCCTTCCAAGGACGACATGATGCCTTTCGAGGGCGGCAAGATGTTTTGCGAGGGCGGGTGGAGTTTCCTATTCAAATGGTGGGGCCCCAGAAACTTCCCGCTTTGCCCCACCAACTTTTGTCAGATTTGAACGGTCCCTGGCGTTAAAATGATCATTTTCACTTCAAACATGCAAAACAACCAGGCAATGTGATAGTTTGCCCCACTAACTTGTATCTTAAAAGATCCACCCATACTTCCGAGGGCGACGAGATACCTTCCGAGGGCGGCATAATGCGTTGTGAGTCGTGATTGAGCAGTCGGCGCCCCTGCATGCCTCGCAGGGGGGGGGGGGGGCTGCGAGTGCAGGTGTCGCCTGTCGAGTCATGAGTGCCGGCGGCACCCCTTTGGATCGGAAATGAGGCCCCTTTTGGACTGGAGATGACGACCCCAACAGCTGTATCCTCCCCTTCCCGAAATATGTTTTCTGGTTGTGCGCCTGGGCCGATCCCTTTTATTATAATTCACCACTGTACCCGTCATGATGCACCGAAGCGATGGGTACCATCTGAATGTCTGTGCGATTTACCGTTTGCAAGTTATTGGCTGATATTTCCTTTCCTTCCTTGATAAGCTTTCCCTTATTTTTTATCTTCATTGTGAAATCTGTTTACGGCAGCGCAGTTGCTATAGCAGAAGACCGTCATAAACCGCGATGTTTTGTTTTACGTCGCGTGATTTTGAGTTCAGACCTCACAGGCAGTCATGAATAGGTATGTCCAATGTTAATGTGCAACAGGGGCGGATCTAGGGGGGGGGGGGCAAAAGGGCCATGCCTCCCCCAAAGGTCCTGAAACTATGATTTGCCGCCCCCCCCCCCCAAAAAAAAAAAATGGTCGGACGTACAGTTGTAAAAATTGCCTTGGGAGCAGTCCGAATCCAGCTATCCACAATGAAAAACTTGAAAATTTCGCATACAAATTTGGAAAATGGGAAAATGAATTCATTAGGTGTCTGGCAGAGTCTCTCCTTGGCGGTACCTAATTGCTAGCCCCAGGGCCCAATCCCTTCATAAAATATTAACTTTCAAGTGGGATACGTGTTTAGCTAGTCTGCCCAGTTCCGAAAAAAGGCGACGCGACCGCAAAGACGCGGACATCGGCACCCGGAAGCTGCTCCAGCGGTGTTCAACTTGCTGGACCGAAGACCAGGCCAGGACCATCTCCCCAAGCCATCTCGCCCCAGGCTCCTCCAGATCCGCAGGGACCATTTATGTGCGGAAAAGTCGTTTTGCCTCTTGCTGCTTTCAAACCATTTGCACTGTTGCCAGTTGTTTGTTACAGTTCGGTACATACATTCGGTGTATGTATACAGTTATTATTATCATATGTACTATTGAGCACTGACTGCCACCGGTCATCGTGATTTACTATCCGAAGAATATATATATGAAAAACTACTTTAATTTCAATATTTTTCATCATACCGAGATGTGCAACCAGGAATAGGGGTTACCTGAGGCCTGGCTCCACTCACGGTCTGGTTCTAATATTAAAATTTCGTTTTCCTCGACCTAAAACTAAAATTTAACGCCGCTGCGCGGCGTCACATCAGTGGCCATCGTCATAACGAGCCATCGCCATCGTCTTCGGTTCGTTGTAACGGTGAATTGAGTGAATAGCATGTTTAGCTTCTTATTCTCTATAAGGCCCACCGCCTATGTTTCTGGGTTTTATCAGGCAAACCCGTAAAAATTTCACGCCGCTTTGCGGCGCTAAATAACAAGTACCTACTATAATATGAAATCCACATTAAAAATGCTACAAAGGCTTAAAAATACATCAATAAAAAAATGGGGTATATTTTTTTCGTCATTTCAGCCGACCCCTCTAAAATAAATGGAATGGAATGGAAATGGAAAACTCTAATGGAATACGCCACTGGATCCCCTCCCCCCCCCCCATTTTCCATCAGAGACAAGCTTACGTCTGTTTACTTTTGTGTGCTAGGTTTGGATCTTATCTCCCCCCCCCTCCCCTCCCCCAGTGGTTTTCCCTTAACCCGCGGTTACTGGGGAGGGGGGCTATTTTTTGCCCCCCCCTCCCGTTATTTTGCAATAACTCCTAAACGAACACCCGTATCGTCACCAAACTTGCAGTAACTTCTCTCACATCAATTCTACACATGTTGGCAAAAATAAAAATATGAAGCTATGATAGGTCAACCGGGAATGACGTCAGAGTGACGTCATGTTCTTTGGTTTTTGTTGCAAAATAATGGTTTGCGGAAAACGCTGTCAAAGGTACGATATTTGAGATAAACTAAATTGTGTTAAATCAAATTACTGACAATAGACCGACCTATCAAACTGCCATCTCGGATTTTTGAGTTTTTTTGAAATTCAAAATTTTGAGAAAACCAGACATTTTTTTTTTAACACAATTTTCAAGAAAAAATCAGAATTATCAAAAAAACGGAATATATGTGATCGAGACGTATGCGGTGAATATGTGTACCAAATTTAAAGTCGATATCTTTCAAATTGACCGAGTTATGACCTTTAAATGACAAAAATCGACCACTTCTCACAGCATTACTATGACAAAAAACGCATTTCCATTTTTGCTTTTTACTTCTATTTATATGGAACAAACAATGTTCTAAGGTCATTTTTGCGCGTTCTAGACGAAAAACAAACCCATAAACATGTGTTACAACGCCTAATGACCGTAATCTGCAGTTTGACCTCGTGACCTCGGATGACCTTGACCTGACCCAAGGTCATACACAGCTTAGAAAGGTACTTAGAAGTGTCAGACACACGAATCATACCGATTTATCAACAGCTTATGCGTTTAATATCGCAATTTTGCGCGACAGTTCCCTCCATAGAGACCTTTTGACACGGTCAAACATTTTGTACTTGACCTGACCTGTGACGTCATCGGTGACCCCGAGGTCAACAATATTACGTTTCCCTCGATAAATTTCCCAGGGCTATCGAATGCCGTTTGAATTTTTACATTCGGCCCAGTAGTTCCGGAGATCAGAGGGGGGCAAAAAATAGCCCCCCCAGTAAGTCGCGTTATGAAATATACCCCAGTAACTGGCGGGTTAAAATAGGCCCTGCAGCCGGTATGTTGGTGAATGAAATGAGGCCCTGCAGCCGGTATGTTGGTGAATAGATGGAAAAACAGCCGGTATGTTGGTGAATAGATGGAAAAACAGCCGGTATGTTGGTGAATAGATGGAAAAACAGCCGGTATGTTGGTGATTAGATGGAAAAACAGCCGGTATGTGAGTGATTAGATTGAAAGCGTCTATGCTATATGTTTGTGATTGGATGGATAACATCTGATATCTTCGTGGTTAGATGGGAAGCATCGGGTATGTTCGTGGTTAGATGGGACGCATCGGGTATGTTCGTGGTTAGATGGGAAGCATCGGGTATGTTCGTGGTTAGATGGGAAGCATCGGGTATGTTCGTGATATGGTGAAAGTTTCCAGTGGCGTAAGACGTAATATTGCATTCAGTGACATATGTACATTCGTTTCATACTCAGTATTTTAACGTTGGATTTTCGTAGGTTGTAGCTCGTTGGTTTGCATTGTAATTTGCAGTGCATATATTGACTGACCCGTGTCATGGGTGTACGAGTTGTGAAAATGAGAGAACGCACATGCACAAAACTTAACCACAGTTTCAACACCGAGCCGTCTGAAAGAGTTGGCTCCAATAACGAAAGGCTCGCGGTGAAATAATACGACATTGTCATGGGACAGCACATTCATAAGCATACAAAGCATACCCGACTCAACTTACATTTAGGCCAGACAAATTGATAGCACGTTCGTGCATCATACATTTCGTACTCAGGACGAATAGAGGGAACAAAATGTATGCAAACCATCTCTCTCATTCAGCTCACATTAAGGCAGCGCAACGATATACTGGAATCCATGCTTTATTGTCTCCAGCAGCGCTCTGTCATCGGCTATTGATACGCATGGATAGTAACGCTAGTGTGCACGTGCAGGTGCAGTATTGCAATCAAATCAGTCATAGTTCGCTACACTTTACGTATACGTAAAGCGTAGCGCAGTTATCAACTCTTCATATCATCCAGGGGCTCCGCCACAGGGGGGGGGGGACGTGTCCCCCCAACATTTTCGGATTTTAACATTACGCCTATGGGCGTTGCATGCAAAAAATAGACTTAAAAATGCCTCCCCCCCCCCCCCCCCGAACTTTCGGAAGGTGGCGGCGCCCTTGATATAATCGATTATCGAAGCATTATCACTTTTGAATTTCTAGTAACATAACATCGGTACAGTCAAATGTTTGTGCAAATAGCATGTGTGATAAACGTATTGTTTTTGGCTAATTTAGCATTTTGTGCGGTGCTACTACTCGGGACAGATTAACACTTAATTAATTGATGCATACTGTTCCTTCAGAAATGCGCGACAATTGAGTTTTGGTTATCCCTGAGAGATGTCACTTATGTGCAGGCAAATGCCATCAATATCATTTGCTCGACGAAACTGGCTGCTCACCCACACACACACACACAAAAAAAAATACGTATCGTCCACTTCCATGGTATTTACAGCGTTTCAGAGCTTATGATTAGATGACCTGATTAAGCGGTAACTCTCAGTCGATTGTATACCGACGAGTCACAACCGACTCCGACGCCACTCGCCAACTACAGCTTGGCCTCCCTGCCACCAGATGTCAGTGCTCAGACGTAGGGCATCGGGTCGGGCACCACGGAGACGCCGTTGACGGTGACCTGGGTGGGCCGGCTGATCTCTAGCACGGGAGTGGCGCGCTGCACCCAGGGCCGCGTCTCCGGCTCCTCCACGGCCGGGATCTTCGCGGCCCGTTTCCTGCGCGGCGCCACTGGCGGCTCGGGCGACTCCTCGTGGCCGGCGAACTGCGGCGCGCCCCGCGAAGCGGTGCTGCCGTCGCTGGACGACACCTCGTAGATGGCGCTCGTGTCGGCCACGGGCTCCACCGGCTCGGCCGGCTCCGGAGCCGGCGCCGGTTTGGCGAGCTTACCGTGTCGGGTAAGCGTCGGGTTCGAGATGAGGAAGATCTGCCGGCCGAACGTCACGCCTCGCTTCTTCTTGTTCCCGCGCGCCCCGCGGCCCCGCGCAGCCGCCCAACAGCACACGCCCACGAAGAAGGCCAGCGCGCCGAGCACGCCGAGCACGACGGCAGCCACAGTTTCGGCCACCAGGGCCTGCTCCTCGCCGGCCGGCGGCGCGCCGCCCAACTCGCTGTCCGCCCAATCGTAGCGCGTCTCGTCAAACTCGCCGGCCTCGTCCACGACGCGTATGTCGGCGCAAGCGCGGAACTCCTCCTGGGCGCCGCAGCCGATGCCCTCAGTGCCGTTGCTGCAGGTTCCCCAGTTGTTGCCGGCCACGTAGCGCCACTGGAAGACGCACTGTCGGCAGGTGAAGCCGGCCGGCAGCCTGTAGCGCAGCTGGATCTTGCCGTTCCAGGCCGGATGCGGATAGTAGCGCACGCCGCCCCCGCCCGACAGCTGCAGCTTGTAGCGGTCCAGACAGCGCTGTGTGGCCGGACGCTCGTTGCTGTTGAGCGGGCAGATGCGCATCTCGAAGAACCCCTTGTGGTTGGCGGTGAGCTCGATGCCAACCGGGATCGAGGAGCCGGCCGAGTAGGTGCGGACGATCTCACCGCGCCCGTACATACCGCCCGCCTCGTTCGGACGTGGCTGGAACACAAACACAAGCCAGATCAGTTAGGTCAGGTCAGCTCAGGTCAGCTCAGGTCAGCTCAGGTCAGCTCAGGTCAGCTCAGGTCAGCTCAGGTCAGCTCAGGTCAGCTCAGGTCAGCTCAGCTCAGCTCAGGTCAGCTCAGCTCAGGTCAGCTCAGCTCAGGTCAGCTCAGCTCAGGTCAGCTCAGCTCAGCTCAGGCCAGGCCAGGTCATGTCAGGTCAGCTGAGCTCAGCTCAGGCCAGGTCAGGTCAGGTCAGCTGAGCTCAGCTCAGGCCAGGTCAGGTCAGCTGAGCTCAGGTCAGCTCAGGTCAGGTCAGGTCAGCTGAGCTCACTCAGACCACATCAGTTCCGCTCAGATCAATGCAGCTGAAGTCAGATCCTCAGCAATGGTCAGCCTGCGGCCCCAGGAGGTTGTGTCAGTTTTGGAAGGCCGACACTGGAGACAAACATTCCACTTATCAGACTGTAGCTCTGAGTTACATCGAACTGAGCGACAGTGTCTGGAGGGGAAAGGAACTGTCGTCAGGGTGGTGCGCTGATAAGATTGGCTGGCCGGCAGGCTGCTGTGGCACGTGGCAGCGGCCCGACACGGCGGCGGTGGTCAGTAGCGTACCCAAGATTCACTCCAGGATGGGGCAATTTTTGCTCAGGGGGGGGGGGCATAAAGTACGCCCACAAAAAAATAACTCACCGGATTTGGCCCATTATATTTTTAAAAGGGCATATTTTCACCATTTTTCTCTTTTAAAAAAACATTCATTTTGTCGACCAAAGGGGCACGTACAGACCTTCAGGGGGTGGGGCAATTGCCCCCCCCCCCCTTGTGCACGCCTATCACAAGGGGGGCACCGCCATACGTCGTCAGACAACGTATGGCGGTGTCTGACGTTGGGAGTGTGCCGGCGTCCTGGACGGCAGGCTGAGCGGTCCGTCGTGGTCGGCTGCAGCCGGCCGGGGACAGACAGACGGCAGGCTGATCTGCCGCGCTGATCACACCACCAGAACAGTTACTGCGCGTCGGCAGGCTGATCTGCCGCGCTGATCACACCACCAGAACAGTTACTGCGCGTCGGCAGGCTGATCTTCCGCGCTGATCACACCACCAGAACAGTTACTGCGCGTCGGCAGGCTGATCTGCCGCGCTGATCACACCACCAGAACAGTTACTGCGCGTCGCAGGCTGATCTTCCGCGCTGATCACACACCAGAACAGTTACTGCGCGTCGGCAGGCTGATCTGCCGCGCTGATCACACACCAGAACAGTCACTGCGCGTCGGCAGGCTGATCTGCCGTGCTGATCACACCACCAGAACAGTTACTGCGCGTCGGCAGGCTGATCTGCCGCGCTGATCACACCACCAGAACAGTTACTCGCGTCGGCAGGCTGATCTGCCGTGCTGATCACACCACCAGAACAGTTACTGCGCGTCGGCAGGCTGATCTGCCGCGCTGATCACACCACCAGAACAGTTACTCGCGTCGGCAGGCTGATCTGCCGCGCTGATCACAACCACCAGAACAGTTACTTGCGCGTCAGCAGGCTGATCTGCCGCGCTGATCACACCACCAGAACAGTTACTGCGACGCGGAACGGCCGGTCAGGGCGGGCAGACACGGCACCACGGGCAGACACCACGGCCAGTGGCACCACGGGCAGACACGGCACCACGGGCAGACACCACGGCCAGTGGCACCACGGGCAGACACGGCACCACGGCCAGACACCACGGCCAGTGGCACAACGGGCAGACACGGCACCACGGGCAGACACCACGGCCAGTGGCACCACGGGCAGACACGGCACCACGGGCAGACACCACGGCCAGTGGCACCACGGGCAGACACGGCACCACGGGCAGACACCACGGCCAGTGGCACCAAGGGCAGACACGGCACCGGGAGGTGGAGCGAATACAAAGCTGGCCAGTGCGCGAGACTCGCATTACTGGGCTCAGTTAACTGACTCATGTTTCTTTGGAATGTGTCTTCTTACGACGAACAAAGCCTACATGAGGACAGTGGCGGATCCAGGGGGGTCACGAAGGTCATGACCCTGACCCCCCCCCCCCCCCCCCCCCTGGGCCGTGAAATGGACACCACCGCGCCAGGGGCGCCAGGGGCACCACCGCCCCGGGGCACCACCGCCCCGGGGCACACCCAAACCCCAAAATAAAGCAAAAATAAGCAAAATAAGGCAACAAAATCCTAAATAAAGCAACAACATCCAAAATACAGCAACAAAATCCAAAATAAAGCATACAATTAAATAAAAATACAAAGTAAAGCAAAAATGCTGCGCCGCTACGCGGCGCAAATCATTCAGTGTTCTTTGAACCAAGGGCACCACCACGCCGGTGCACCAGGGGCACCACCGCGCCGGTGCACCTGCGGCACCACAGGCTCTCGCTTCCCGGCTTTCGACAAATTCTGAGTTTCGATCTAGAAGCACACGCCAGGACGCTGATTTGGCCCTCCCGCGCGTGAGAACCGAAGCCGGCAAGAGACCGCTTTTTATACAGTGTAGCGCAGCGCTACAACGCGTTGCCGCCGGACCTGCGTGAGGAGTCTTTACTATCTTTTAAACGTCAGTTCGGTGATCTTTTACATGGTGTATGATGGGTGTCGTGTATGTTTATGTCGGTCGCTGTGTGAATGTGTGTATGATCATGGAGTGTATTTTAGTGTTTGTATGCATGTTGCTAAGTGTCGTGTTTAACATGTCTCTACCTTTTAACCATGACGCGACACTCAGAATAGCCGTTTTATTGGCATCGGAGAGTGTTTTTACTGTCAATACATACATACATACACCACCACGCCGGTGAACCAGGGCACCACCACGACCGGTGTACCAGGGGCACCACCACGCCGGTGTACAGGGGCACCACCACACCGTGTTACCAGGGGCACCACCACACGCGTGTACCAGGGGCACCACCACGCCGGTGTACCAGGGGCACCACCACGCCGGTGTACAGCAGGGGCACCACCCACGCCGGTCGTGGTGGTGCCCCTGGTACACCGGCGTGGTGGTGCCCCTGGTACACCGGCGTGGTGGTGCCCCTGGTACACCGGCGTGGTGGTGCCCCTGGTACACCGCGTGGTGGTGCCCTGGTACCGGCGTGGTGGTGCCCCTGGGTACACCGGCGTGGTGGTGCCCCTGTACACCGGCGTGGTGGAGCCCCTGGTAC